>VZSZ01004927.1:673240-686240 GCA_013398815.1 Ibidorhyncha struthersii
GATACAGACTAAGAGGTACCATAACAACTTGACAACTTGTCACAGGAGAGGAATCAGAGAAAACATTAAGTTATTTGCAAAGGATAAGAGCTGGAAAACAACTGATGGGAAGCTGGGGGAGGAAGGAAGGAAAAGCTGCGTGAAGTTGACTGAGAATCCACCAAAAGCCAGCCAGAAAATTCAGAGGCAATGATGCAGCAGGCATAGACAATAAGATCATTTTGTTAAGAGTTTGATAGGCAGAACTAAAGTCAGAGTCAGAATAGTTCCAGTCATGCTGAGGGAGTTACCTCATTTTAATAGGACTAGCATTTCTGGCATGCTTTAGAGAAAGAAAGAGTGCTCAGAATTTAGCAATAGCTGCTTATAGGAAGTGGCAGGAAGGAGAGCAAGAAGAAACCATAAACTAAATCAAACTTATGAGATGAGACTGGTGACAGCAAGAGCAAAGTAAACAAACTGAGGTAAGAGCCCGTGTTCTCAAAGTTTTAAAGGAGAGACTGAGAAAGCTGGGAGAGGAGAAGGCTGGGGTGTGAAAATGATGGAGGATTTTCAAAATCATGAAGATGAAATCATAAGAGGAATGAAGAACTGATATTCACCAAATCCCGCATAACTAGAAAAACAAATACTGGCAGAAACCAGTGAGAAATGGGTTTAAGTACCACTGCACACACCCAGTAAAAACCATGAACTTGCATGGTAACACAGTCGGCAGATTCAGAAAGGTTTTAGACAAAGTCATGGACAGGGTCCAACACTAAGTAGACACTAAAAGAATGGGCAGAGATGTACCCTCTATATCCCTAGTACAACAGTTCTGCATGATGGGAGGTACTTATGCTGAGAATAAATTACTGAGAGCGGCTGCGGACGCGCTCTCCATACCCAGCCTCTGATGTTGCTGGAGTCAGAAACACAATCCTGAGCCAGCTGGTCTGACCCAGGAGAGCATTTCTTATGTTCGAGTTCCAGCTGCACCAAGCAGTATCTTACACCTCTTCTCTCATATCAACAAAACTGAGAAAAACGTGAAAGTACTCCAAAACAGGAACTGAAAAAGAAGTAAGTGCTAGAGCAAGTTTATGCTGTGTAGGGAACAACCACTAGAAGAGCAAGGTAATCACAGCAGAACTTAGAGAGGTTCAAACAGAGGCAAGACATTTAAAGCTGTTACTATTTTATCAATACCTTTGTAACAATTTAATCCTTAGAGGACTACCACCGAGGTCCCAAGCACAACCAAAGCAACCTGTTCAATATTCTCAGAATACCAAGCATGCAAGGTCTGATGGTATCTCACACACCCAAAGCAGGACAGCTGCAGATACAGTATTTTCCCATCTCCCACATAACACAAGGAAAGCATTTTAGAAACAATCTGTATTGCCAAAATCCTTAAGACGTTATCTTAGGGCAGTCATGTTTTGTCAGACTTGAAACAGAAAGCACAGAAATTCAGCCTTTCAAACAAAACCGGGGCGGGGGGGGGGGGGNATTCTATCTGCCCTAGGCACGCCCTTTAAAATTAAGTGACCACAGAAGAAACGGTCGGAATTATGCTGGTTATCAGTAGGATCAGTCAGCCAAAATTGGCTGACGTTGCCATGAAGACCGGTACCATTTGACGGTGGAGAACAGAAGCTCTGTTTCATATGTGAACATAATTAAAGCCTGAATAAGGACAGAGGCAGGACAAAAATCCAGAGAAAAAGCTTTCTGCACCCAAATGTCTTTGTTGCTAGGAGACTGCATGAGGCTTGAGAGAAGAAAAAGTTGGTTTCTCTGGATGTTACAACTACGCATCATTGCCATCAGTGCAGTAAGGTAGAAGTTACACTATCTGCAAGGTCAAGCAATACCAACCCTTCTCAGAGATACCTCCCAGCTGAGAGAAAAAAGAATTTCGTTGTTTAACCCATCCAGTGACGTAACTTTATTTAAAAAAAAAAAAAAATCAACTTGTGTTAATTACAAACAAAATAAGACACAGAACAGGTTGTCACCACAAAGAATTTCCCAAGAACCCTCAGGGAATTGCCCAGAACAGGACAGCCACAGAACACACCCCTACATGCACTTGGAAAGAGTAATTAGTACAATGAACAAGTGAATCATGCAAACTAATGAAGGAGCTAGGCAATTTAAATCACAGTCCATTCATTCCCTCCCTTTTCAGAGAAGGATGAAGAAAACCTACATGGCATATTAAGCAGTTAGCTCTTGGATTACAGAGTATATCACGCCAAAATCATTGCAAATAGCAAGTCTTCAGACATGACAAAGACAAAGTTAACTTACTGAAGATGGCTAACAATATTGTGTTATGCATATTTAAAGAGAAACAAAAGAAAAAAACCCAAACACCTCTGGCAGCCAGACATTTGTCACAAGAATAAATTTATACTCCAGTGGTATTTCAGACTTCCATCCCTGCTGTACTCTCCATTTCCAGAAGGACAGGATTTGTCTGACAGCAGTTGGGTGGACAACAAAAGAAGGCAATCAGACCAAGAGGCTTTTGTAATTCACAAAATTGGACTACTGAGCAACTTAGTAATACTCTGCTTTATCATGTCAAGATCACAGCCCTTCCTGGTCTACAGAAAAAACAGGACAGCGGATGTTAGACAGAGGAGGAAGTCCCCAACCCCAGTTGCTGTTTCCATCAACACCTGACTGGAAGTATCCAGATCTGCACTACAATTACAGGAAAGACACTGACACCTTCAAAAGCACTTCGATTCCCTTTCTAGCAAGAGGGACACTAGATGGTGCTACATCCGTATTCCTATCTTCATGCTCCCAGAAGAATGGTAGCATCGAGAAAAAGAAAAGTTCAAAGGAAAGAACAACTGGGACAAGATAGGTGCCTCACACGTGTAGTAGCAGCCTGCCACTTCCAAGTCATACAGTGCTGCCCCACCGTCCACCAACCTCGGGACTCGAGTCTCCTCCCGCCCATTTACCAGCAGGAGCTCCACAAGTGATAGCAGTAAAAACTCTGTAAGTCAGGCTACGTTGAACTTTTCTCTTAAGTCTTGCTATTAAAAACCAAAATGAAGTAGTAACTACCAACAAAATCTACTACAGCAGTTACTGAATCAATTTCAGGTTTAATACTATTTGTTTTTAGAAAATACATGCTCTACCATTCACAAACAACTTTTGGAGTTCTTTGTTTTGTTGTGGGGGTTTTTAATTTTTTTTTTTTTTTAAATAGATCAATTGTCTTATTTAATTTACCCTTCTGTACTCAAATTAGCACAGATTCAGAAGCATCCATTTGCACAGGTATAGCACTTCAGTTATAGCAACTATGAGTTTTGGATCGCTTTACTATCAAATTCAGTGGGAAAGAAGAAGTCTTTAAGGCTGCTGTCCCCCACTCAGAGCTAACACTGGCTGAAGGAAACTTTCCATCTCACTTGTCACCCAGGCCCATTGCCTCAGTTCTCATTCCCTTGGTTACGCCAACATAACTGCCTTTAGGCAACACAGTAGAACAGATCAGAGGTGTGATCTAGCTAAAAAGTAACCCTCATCTCCCTTCTGGGATTCCATCCAGACCAGTTGCCTAAAATACCTCCAGTTGCACTCCCATAGAAATCTGCACAAGCACAATTCTGGGGTGGTTTGGGGACAGGAAACGTTTAAGCCAACTCCATGTCCAAGAAAACATGCTTAGCACAATCAGGATGTACAACGCACCCTCAGCTACATTACATCTGCTCTCAGGTCCCAGGCAGGAAAGACTGTGCTGCTGACAGAGAACGCCAAAACAGCAAACAGCCAGCAAACAGAAAGGGGCGGGGGTGAGGGACACGACACGGGGGACAGTGGGGACAACCAAAAACCAAAACACACAACACCAAAGGAAAAAGACAAACCAAACCAGCAAGAATTTTAAATTCTTTGAGCACGAATAGACTTATTGAAAGTTAAAAGAGCAAAATGCGCACATCATATAATTTGTTCTTAGGCTTAAGTTGTATCAGAGTCAGCTCCAACTACATTACCATTAGCTGGTTACGTTTCAGAAAGCATCACCACACAGCGCTGTGACTCAGTTCCCTAGTTTCTTCTTAACTATGTTCAAGCCTTTATTTGCAAGAATTTCTGCAGATGATTTTTACAATAATCTCTAGGTGTTAGTCTTCGACTAAAAGAAGACAGATTACCCTGATTGCTGAATTTGAACATGCCTGCTCTAGGATGAGTAAAGGCTTGGCATCAGAAGAAAAATTACAGTATATGCAGACTTGATATGAGCAATTTCTTTCCCACTAAATGTCTTAAAAGTGTAAATAGTGCTAACCTGTCAGACCTACACAAAGTCTTCAAGTTCAACCTTCTGACAATCCTCATTCCTCTGCAAGTATTTATCTTTCTGGTTATTTCAAGAGTATACACTGCATACCAGCATTTACTACTGACAAAGTAGAGATTTTACAGAGGGAGTGTGAGACCAGTTCCTAACTCCTAGTCTATGCCCTTTGATACCTTTAAAAAGCACAGCAAAGAGCTGAAACCTAGAAAAATCAATTTAAAAAGAGAAAAAAAAAACCAACAAAAAAACCACCCACCCACCGCTATTTCTACTGCAAATCTTACCATGTTTTCTCCAGTTCACAAACAGTACAAGTTTGCTGCTGCAGAACAGCTAATTCATAAAAACATTATAGGATCAATCAGTAAACCACACCTGGCTGACAACTAAGCAAGAAGAAAGATTCAGAAACTGCATTAGGGTTGAAAGAGTGTGAGGTAGGAAGACATCCACTGACCTCCATTTAACAAAAACTACTTTTAAAAATCAAAAAAAAAAAAAGACAGAGTTTGTCTTGCCTTTCAAGGAACCACAATCAAGAAGGCATCTCGATTCATAAAAGTTGGTTGTCCGGGCTTGCAGTCAGAAACAGAAAAACTAAGTTAATCTCTTCCTGTTAACAGGCGAGGAGGGGAGGAGAGACAGGATACAGCCAACAGAACAATTTGCAAGAAAAGATCCTTTTACAAGGGGCCTGGAAAACAGTTATGCCACCAGGAATGCAACTACGTAATGTGTAGATTTTCTAGTCTACCTACCAAGCAAATACCTAGAGGGAAGTCAAAAGAGTGACCCATTTATAAACAAGCTCTAAACCCATGAAGACACAGGAGGAGGGATGGGGAGTTAGTCTCTGTTAACAAAACATTTATTTTATGTAGAAGCTTACCTGACTGAAAGTGACTTTAGTGTTAATCCTGCTACTTGTCTTCCCAAGGGAATAGGGATGGACATGCAGAGCATCTCTCCCCTTCTATTTTCTTTTTTCAGACTATCAACCCTTAGTAACTACAGAGCAGCTGGGCTGAGCTAAGTTAAGGCATACTACAAAAGTATCTGTTGATGGTCACTATTAACAAATTCTGACCTACAGACAATTCTAGAAATGGCTGGAAGTAACTGAGGATAAAGATGTCTGCCAGTCAATTAGAAGGGCTCCAGTCTTATTTCTATTTTTCTCAGCCCTCTCATTTGTCCCTCCCAAAAACTCAGCTGACTCTTCAAACATTCCCAAAAGACCTTGGAACTGGCAAGGTCACTTTAAGCTAAAAGAAGCTTCACAGCTCAGCCAACAAACCATGCATTTGGAATGGAAACTGTCTGTCATTTCATAGCCATATCCATGACTAAACTGACTTACAGTGATTATTCAAACACATAGAAGTTGGGCCAGCTGACCACATCACTAAAAATATAATTATACTTAAAATACCACACTTAAACAAATATTCCATTTATTTGTATGAACCTTATAAAAACCCATTTAACCTTTCATACAAGAATGCAGAAGAAGCTGTTCCTTACACATTAGTTCTGGAACTATAAAAGTTAATGCGACAAAAATTGAATGGTTTTGAAAAGCAAAAAGATATATGATCAAAACATGTTGCATACTGTTTCTCCCATCCCTTTCTCCCATAAAGCAATTCTTGTATCAACATAAAAATCTAAATTATGTTGAACATTAGGACAACCATTCCATAATTTTACACTGCAGCATTTCCTTCCCTTCATTCCTGACATTTAGTTGGTTTATGTTCCAAACAAACTTCAAATGGTTCAACTTCCCAAGCACATAAGTATAGTATCCTAGTTTGGTCAAGCCTATTTGCAAGAGCCTTAAACCTTACAAAGTGCTTTCATTGAAAATCCAGATGCTTGTGAAATCACTTCTTAATCAAGAAAAAAATGTGAAAAACAGCAGCATTGCCCACGAACCAGATATCTCACCAACAGCTTAAGAACAGAAGCTTAACTATACATTTCCATATCCTTTCCAAGATAAAAGGTTTGACTGCTTACCAGTAATGGTGCAGGCATCTCTGTACTCTCTGCAGTCTGGCACATCATCTTCCACTGCTTCACTTACATAGTGCTCTTCATGAATGCCTGTGTCACAGGCTAGGACTGCATGATTCGACAGCTCCGAAGGAGGCACAGTGGCGGCCAAAGTGCAGTCGTGCAAAGCTGTGGCGTCCAGCTTGGCAGGTTTCACAGGGTTGTACAAACTGCCATCAGGGGGACCAGCACTGGAGACTGGGTCTGGCTGGCAGAAACAGAACTCTTTCTCTTTGCTAGAGTTGGCTTCAAGAAGTCTGCAAAACACAAAAGAAACAAATGTTCAATTCAAGCCATTCCAAACAGCATAAATCAGAATAGATAATTTTCTTTTCCTTAAAGATTAGTTTAACCTGACAAATTCTATGAATACTAAAAACCAAACAGTCTTCACAGAGCAGCTGCCTGTCTTTGAACAGTCACAGCAGAAAACAGGGAACAAAGACCCTCAAAGACAGATACCAATGCCCCCAGCAAGATTAAATTGGCTAGAGAAGGAACGAAGGACACCACCTACCCAAAAACTTCACCGAACTTTTTGGATAAGGGGCTAAAGGCACTGCAATAATTGGTGGTATGGTACTGCTTTTGGTTATCAGCAGTGTAAGAAAAGATGCAAATGCTCATTACTGCTAGGAAAGGAAAATTCAATCATGGGATTGCAGAAAAACAGACTAGAAAAAGGACTTGAAAGGCAGGAAAAAAAAGACTTTATATGTGTAGGCATAAACAGCAGCAGCTGAGGAAAAAGCCACACAAGAACATTCAGAAGACATGGGAAAAGCAGAAAGACAGCCAGCAAGAAGACACACACTGGTCTGCAAGCAGGTATGGATGCAACTCAATATGCAAGTGCAGCAACAGAACATGTCATGTCCAGCATTTCTTTGAGAACTAGAAGTAAAAGTTCTCTGGAGAATCCTATAAGAAAGGTTCTCCTTAATCTCTGGAAACATGTCCAGATAATCTTATTTTGCTGTTAAAGTTATATTCGGGATTTTCGCATCTTATTTTCTGGCATTTCTAGTAAATCGCACCACTTCACCAAAGTGGGACAGTATTTCTAGGATCTCATTGCAAGACTCAAGCCTCTGTCTCTAAAGTGTCAAGATACAGATCATGCATTCTAGACCCTCTGGGAGTAAAGTTCAGACAAACCTTGCAACAAAGCTATAACACTGTACCAGCATCAGAATTTCTCAACCTCTTTTTTCACTTTCACCACAGGCATAAGAACAACAAAGCAAAATTCTCTCCCCCTCTCAGAGGGTCTCAACAAGGACCTGTTTACACTGAAATCAGAACACCACAACCACCACTATGGACAATATTAACTCTGGGAAAAAAATACTCCTTATACACAAAATGACATTTCCTTAAGTCTTCCTCAATTCCATGCATTTGTATTTCTGCGTGGTATCACTTAACCTGTAAATAGCTCTCATATCAAGAGGCTCAAAACCTGTATTTTGTAATAATCGTAACAGCTACAGGAACAGATTAAATCAAATAATAAATCTATTATACCATACTCTCATACAAATAGTAATCTACTGTGGCAGCTGCAGAAAGAGAAAGTTTCACTCGAATGCTTTAACAGAAAATCTTATGGTTCCCCTGCAGAGCATCCATTATTCCTGTGCTATCACAGTACATACTGAAAAGAACAATGGGGTCACTTGTACTGACTATTTTTAAAACACTCCCCTTTCAAGTGGCTCTTTAGGAATAACGAGGGGGAGAGTTCTGATATTAGAAATTACTTGTTCAAATGAAGTTGGAATCAAAATGCAAATCTTTGTTTTCCCCTCTGCATTGGAGAAAGAAACAGCTTAAGCTATAAACAAGAAAATATACAAGAAATGCATAGACCGACTGATTAAAGGGCTCCATTTTGTCCTAGTTGCTACCACACATCTGTGAATCATATTTGTTTTGGGAAACTGTTAGATAAGTCTGTTGTTATGAACAGGCATGTCTGGGAGTAAGTAACCGAAAGCATTAATGGCACTCTCCAGCTCTTCTTGCCCTCCTCTCCCCTGCTCCCCATGCCCTGCCTTAGTGACTATAGGAAGCCAGCAACGTAACAACACTACAAAATGAAATAGCACTGGTAACCAAAGTGTAAAATATCGTCAAGTGAGTTTTAGGAATCTGAGATCCAGTAACTTTTTTGGACATGCTGACATTCAATATCTGACATACCTGAACACCTTTACTCATTCACCACACACACTCCTCACCAAGAATACATTTGGCTATAGCACTGCAAGTTGCGTTTTAAGTTTGTGTTGAATGAGTTTCACCTCTCCCCCTTCACCCAGCTCAACATTCACCCCAGTGAGGCACCATGGAACCAGTTCTCCCCCTTGTAAGCTGCACTCCAACAGCTTCTGCCCTGTCACTGTTAAGAACAAGTAGAGAGAGAGACACACATTCAGAAACAAAAAATCATCCCTGCTCTTCCTTCACACAAGCTGTTTTACTGTTGGCGCTTATGGAAACCATAAACAAACAGAGCTTGAAAAAGCAAACAAGTAACAAAAACACTCCCCACAAAAACACACACAAGTCAGTTTGGTCTGGTACAGAAATCCACAGGAGATGTACACGAGAAAGTCAAGTTCTGGATTAAGGAAGAGAATTTACCTTGATCTCAAAACCTTGTATCACAAAGGGAACAAAGCAGACATACATGTGTATGCCTGCTCCCTTTCAGGCTTATTTAATATCCTCGATTTCAGCACAATGGAAAAATGTCATTCAGACTCTGTCAAATCCATAGAGGCACTGTTTGCATGGCCCCTCTTGCGAGGCAAATATTACCACCTAATCCAGGGGTGCACACTTTTCCTTTAAACTTCCATCTAAATCTTCCTGTTGCACGAAAGATAAACAAACTACAACTGAGCAGTATTTACCAGATTGCCAAAACAGCCATGAAGAGAAACAGACCTTGTAGCTACTATACCCCTGAAATACAAAATATTAATATTATTCTTTAGTCAATCTCACCTGTATATACACTACTCATAAGATGATACAAATTGTTATTACAGTGTTTTGTATTTGCTCCTTCTGAAATGCAAACTAGTACAAAATTTGTAAGTCAGATTATGACTTTTCTTGATGAAAATTCAATGTATTTCATTCTTTCTACCGTATATGTCAAGAGCAGCCTGCACACAGGATTTAAATAACTCTTCTACCTAATACAACGTAATTCAGCTTTTGCCTCAGTGGCTGTATTGCACCATTTCTACCAGTCTTAATACAATGACAGTTTGAGGACAATAAATATTTCTTTAGACCCAGGTCTGTTTAATTTGGAATGTTTGAACTTAATTTTTCAGTGTAAAACTGTTTACAGAAAGAGCACAATTCCCTTATCATCTGAATATTTTCAACCACGTCATTTTACTCTGGAAAAAAAAACCCTTACTTGCAAGCTGTTTGTTAAAGGCACTCATTCAAAAATTTGTAAGATCAATGACACAAGCACAAAGACTTGCTCCTGCACTCCTCCTCTGTACAGTATCCAGATTTTGGTCTAAGCCAATAAATACTTAAAATACAGTGTTTGCATGATTACTATATGAAGAGCTTAAATTCTACATACACCAAACACCGATGTCATCTAATAGTACATCTACACAATAGTTTGGACTATGACTGCAGCGTAACTAAGACTCGATCAAGAAGTACACTGGGTACTAATTGCAGTGTACCTGTGCTAGCCCAGATTACAAAAGCCAAATTAAAACTGAATTGTGGTTAGCCAGCACTGCACTCCACTTTAAAAAAAAGTTACCCAGCTCTAAGTACCCAGGCAAAGCAATTCAAAGCTAGCAGACACATTTACATCAGACAACAGCCAGGATTTGAGGGTTTTGAGATCAAGAAAAAAAAATCTCCACATCAGTCAGCCATTCCTGGGTTCTGGCCATTAAAAAAATAAATTCATTATTTGTTTGTGGTGTGTTTTGAGGGGAGGTGGTTGAGTTTCATACACCACATATTTCAAACAAATGTAAATAAAATAAATCACTCACCGTTTCACAGCCTTTTGATATAAAAGTTCTGCATTCAGGATTAAACACAACTTTGAATCTAAAGACACGAATGAGTTAAAGTAATCCTTCTTCCTCCCTCAAAAGCAGTAAGAGACATGCAGCTATTCCGCCATGTGCCTACCCAGACCCCAGCAATGCCAAAAAATACATTTGTAACCTGGTAACTTTACTCGCATCACCATCTTGGATTGCAGCAACAGCAATTTACTGCAGTCACACAATGTCTGGAACTCCTACAAACAACCTGCCACCCAAGAGCCACAGGCTGCACCCTAAGGTGATTACTAAGCTTTGAACAATTTTTAGTTATTTATCTAGCTCAGATTTTGTGCTTCAAATAATACTTTTATTCATTGGTCAAAAACGGCAGCTTGACCACTGCAAACATCTGCAAATGTAAAGAAATACTTCCATAAAAGAGGGGGAAAATATCTTTCTAGTCCTGCTGACTAAAATCTTCCCCTTTCTTCCAGGTCACCCTTTTGCTATGCATACTCTCATACTCAATTTAACTATTTGGTTTAAAGCAGCAGCACAGTTCTGAAGCAAAACCATTTACTGTGAGCTAGCTGTTTTTTCAGAGTAACTTTGGTGCAAATGAACAATCAATTCCCTTTTGAGTAAGAGAGCCTGAAAACTGCTCCAAAGATGCACTTCAAATGCAACCTGCTGCCAAACAGGGACATAAGACTTCAAATAACCCCATGGGCTACATCACCGCAAGGTCATCTGGCGTGCACCTATGACATTTTTCTCCTTCAGAAAGCTTCAAACTGCACAGGTAAGTGGGACATGCAGCCTAAGGTGCCAAGCTAAATCTAATTTGAAGTAACCCACCCAAATCAGTAACGAAGATTTAAGAAGCTTCACTGCCAACAACTTTGATTACTCATCCATCCCTACTGACCAAAGTATTTGCTAATTTAGACAGAACCTCAGGGTACCAAGGGACAGAGAGAGCTTTCCACTCTTAATATCTGCCTGGAGCCAGAGCGCCCTGATCCTGTATTCTCATTTACTAATTTACTAAGTCTCATTTACTAACTGATGGTTAAATACTTCAGAGGGTTTCAGGGTGTGCAAATTCCTCCCTTTAATGTACTTGCAAGAGTCCCACCAAAAATGTTCTTCCCCATTTTGTACATCACTTTGTAAATCCACTAAACACCTCTGTTTTACTAAGTCTGGTAAATTTTACTAAGCTCTTTTTAAAGAGCCCTCAGGCTTTGATATTGACATGAAAAAACTTTCTCCAGATGCAAAATGCCCCATGTAGACACTGAAGCAAATCAAAGCCAATTTATATGTCTGCCTAATCTGGGAAACAGATTAACACACCCATCTACCCTCCGCAATTCAGAATACAGCCTTCAGTCTGTGCTTTGGAAAATAATCACCAAACTGACCAAAGCAACTTAGTAAGAGTTGCTTCAAGCATTTGACTTGTTTATTTCTTTACTAATTCACATCTTACATCTACAAAAGTTTGCATTTTTTTTAAATTTAAAAACAATTTCTTCAACTGAGTAAGTGGGATCAAAAGCCAGTCAGAATGCCTACATCCATTTAAACGCACTTTGTCAGACCATAAAGAAACAACCATTTGCAATAGGTCTGGCTTTTACACACACGCATATATATAATCAGTAAACTGTATAAAGACTTCAGTATAAAGACTGAATTTGATTCCAAATAATTTACTGAGTTGTTTTAGTATTTTCCTGTATTATATACCCTCTTATAAACCATGAGGTTTTATTTTCCACTCGGGAGCTAGCTTTTAAATATGCAGAATGCTGACTGCTTAGTTAAACCTCTAGCTAGAGAGACGTAAACAGTCAAAGTGTCATAGATGAATGACAGAATGTGACAAGCAGTTCATTTACTTTCAAACACTTTACATAAAAACAAGTACTGCACTTCTCATGGTAGATGAGATCTATTATTTTTACATCAAATTAAAGGGACAAGCATCTTGGACAACTCTAGACTACATCCTTATCCAAAGTTTTAAAGCCATTTAAGAACCTTTTAATCAAACATCTCTCCTAGATTACCCTGAAGGAAACACTGCCTCACTTTCTTAACAGTGCTTTTGTGTCCCAGGCAGTCACACCAAAGCTGTCTGCTACCGCAACATCACACAGACCCTTTTACTCAAGCCTTACATTAAGCTATATTCCACGTTGAGAGTTTTTTTTGCCCCCCCGCCCCCCCCCCCCCTTCATAGTGGGGTAAGCAACTCTTTGGCCTAGTCAAATGGAATCTTTTCAGAGAAGTAACAACACCCAGTGCTTATGTCACATGCTATGAAGGACCTTCTCAATATGCCTCCCAAAAGAGGTGGTGTTCTGCCTATGAAATTACTAAAGAATGTTTTCAACCTAATGATTTAAAGGGTTTCTAGAATCACTTTTTATAAAGCCTGATAACCAACAAGTATTAAGCAGATGAAGGCATCCAAAACCAGAACAATACCTGGCTAAGTGCCAGTGGCATGGCAAAGTAATTTAGACTAAAAAAGTCACCACTAGAGAAC
>VZSZ01004927.1:686256-721463 GCA_013398815.1 Ibidorhyncha struthersii
AGCCAGAATAGCAGCAGCAATAACCAAAAAGATGCTTAAACATATGAACATGTGAAGCACAAAACCTTACTCTCAAGGTCCCCAAAGCTGCTGCTTTGACCTTGTTTAACCATTAAGTCATCAATCAAGACAGAGTCATGTTTTCTCAGAAAGTAATGCAAATCAAAACATCACAAATAGAGAGCCCAATAAAGAAAAGAGGGGAAAAGAAAGAAAAACACCACACTGTTCTCCACAAACCAAAGCGTCTCACCACTAGGATTTGGCCTTCAAAAGGAGCTCATCAGTCTCTTCTCCCCTCAGGCCAAGGGAGAGTGGAAGCATACTGTAAAGACAAGCCCCCGCTTTGACCTTCGCAGCTGTGAGCGCACAAGCGTGCTCTCACCCGCCTTTATGTAACGCTGCCCCTCTCCGCTCTGAAGTTCCTTCAGGCGAATATTGCAAGGTTCTATAAATAGTTCTTCCTTGTGTAAGGCTCACATTACACTGGGAGCTTTTTACAGCTCCTTCTCCTTTTATTTAATGTAAGCCACCAAATTTGCTGCCCCCCCCCNATCATCACGCTACTGGCTGGGAGAACTTCGCTAGACATGCTGCGTACCTGTCTTGACAAGGAAAAGCTCCTCGACCACCACCACTAGTACAGAGCATACGAGAACTACATGTGCAGTCAAAGGAAGAATTCATCAGGTAACAAAAAGCTCAGAGGTAGAGCACTGCAAACTATCATCACCTCAAACACGTACTTTCTCTTCACACCCATGCATGTGCAAGGTGCTCACCGAGGTAGAGCAATATAAGATGGGTCCAAGTGTCATGGTTCAATGCTGACTGAAGAAAAGGATCTAATGACTTAACAAAAACCAAAATAAAACCAAACCACAAAAGAAAAAAAAAAACAAACACCAAATCATCTGGGATTAAGTTGCTGTTGTATTTAGCATGTATGAACTCCTGCCTCATATACAGCCAATACAGAAGCTAAACTGCATGAACATCAGATTCAGTAGATTAACATATATGCTGCCCACCAGCATAACTCCTCATACCTCCAAAAAAAGAGGCAAAGTATCAAAGGTTTGTCAAACAGTTCAGGTATGGGGGAAACTATCACACTAGCAGCAAACCAGGTCCTCAAATAGTACGGATGAGAACAGTGACAACATAAACCTGGGAAGTGTTGCTTGCTTATACACCAAAAGAACATGAAACTCCCCACTTCTTTACTTCTCCATAAGCCTCAAAGAGTTTCAAAAGATAAGTACACAGTACTGCTTTTCCACTAGATGGGAAAAGCTGTGGACTGACCACAATTTCTCTGAAGTGCAGCAGAGGAGGTAACACCACTGTGTCTGCTCTTGAGTCCTGAGCTCAATTCCTAGCCACAGGAAGAATCAGCAAGACCACTTGACCAGAAGCAGAACAGAGAAGAGAGGCACAAATGCTATAGACACACATGAACTAGCTACTGGTAAAGTGGAAAACAAAACCACAAAAACCCAACAACCCTACTGAACAGTGCCTGGGCCTAAGACAGCATGCAGTAGGCAAAGATATTCAAATTAAAATATGCTACCATGCCAAGCCAAAACCCTGATCAGCCAGCCAAGCCATACCTTCTTCCTCAGGACAACACTGAAGAGCAAGGGAAGGCAGTGAAAACAGCTGAAAGACCATGCTAGAATGGTGGTTCCCCCCACCACTACTACTGTTTAAACAAAGATACAATTAACCTAACTGCCAACAAATTAGGGCCAAGAATTTTAGTCAAGTAACCCTAAACAAAGAATCAGCTGACTCAAACCAGATATTTATCATGATTTAAAACCTGGGGGGTGGGATTTTAATCTCATTTTGCATCAGTATTGTTTTTCTTGTATTACAGAAGGATTTTTTTAATTTCTCACCCTACACAATGACTTTTAAGAGTCTACATGGAGTTGGTTTAATTTAATTTTTTTTAAAATGCTGGTTTATAGGATTGCAGAAGTGTGATTATTTCAAATTTTAATAGCTGTCCTTCTGAAAGGATTTACACAAAATAAAACTAAGACTGCTGCTTTTCTTTACTATTTCTTATTGCACAGAGACAGTGAGAGCATGGGTGAGAGGACCAGCTGATGAAAGAAAGGAAGAAAATTCTTTGCAAACTGCCCTAAAAAAAAAACCCACATACCATACCTGATGTGTCCTGATCCACTTACTTTCAAACTAAGTTTATTGCTTTGGACTAAGTTGAATAATCATATAAAAAGACGATAAAGAAAAAAGAAAAAAAACCCAAACAAATCAAAACCGGATCTGTTGAATAAGAACATTCGATTTTTTTTTTTTTTACAGAAACTAAGAACTTGAAATTTCCTATTGCTGCTAGAAGCAATTTTAAAGATGACTATTAGGAAGCTTACCTCCAAGGACAGTCAGACCACCAATTCCTGCTGTGAATAGGATGCTAAGAAGATCTGCTTTGGCTCACTAGCATCATTGGCCCTCACTCCCTGGCAGCAAGCCTCCCCACGTGCTCCAGCAACTGGCACGACCCAGTGAGAACCTCTCTCACTCTTCAAGGTTGTCTTACAACTCTAAACACGCAGAGTCCCTCAGAACCTATCCTACAATTTCTTAACTGGCTGTTAATATTCCTGGGCCTCGTATGCACTTTCTTTTGTCACCTTTAAGTAGTTAGGTACAGGAAAAATGCTTTCAATCATACACTATTACGTTTGAGAGGACATGAGTGAACAGAACCCAGCTCTGTCGCAAGCTTTGTAATTACAGCCCCTCTCTAAAGCTTTGGGCTGAGGGGAATACAGATCACAGCCCTTTTCAGCAAAGAGAAAGCCAGACCTCCACCACTCATGGATAACCTGGCCTTACAAGTCACTGTAGGTACCAGTGTTGAGCGACATAACAAGACTACTTATTCCTAAACAACCAGCAATTCCGAGCCTTATACCAAAGCCTTGGTCACATGGACTTCCCAGCAACTGAGACACAAGCTGCTGACTAACAAGGGTGCATCTCAACACATACCATTCCAATGCAGGACTGCTTCCCTTCAGCTTCCACAGAAGTTAAGGGCCACAACAAGAGAGAGAACTCTCACAGCCCTTCTCAAAATGCTACAATGTAGTTTAAAAACTGGCACAATTATTCTGTCAAGTCATTTTTCCGCTTATGAAGTTTGTGTGTATACACAAAGAATGAAATAGGAAAATAAGAATTTGCTGTTTAAAGGTTACTCTGTATGCCCAGTATATTACCATATACATGCTCTGTGTTCTTGGGAACCTAGAAGTGTTTATCTTAACAACAGGCTGTGGAATTCTAGGAAACTGAGCCAAATATCCATGGCTTAGTGCCATTAAAGTCAAAGTCACACTAGCAAAGATTTTGGAACAGTTTTTTTTAAAAAATTCCAGGGGCATTAACATGAACATGGCAAGAGCTACACTGTGATACAGTCTTTAAACAAGAAATGAAACAAAACAGAAAGTCTCCTTACAAGGGAGAACTACTCAAGGGCACCAGCTAAGGGGTAAAAATGCAAATTAAATGTAACGCATGCTATGTTTTTGCTTCATTTGCAGACTAAACTATCTTACTTAATTACGCAATGAAGCTGAAATCCAACGTTGTGGCTTTCCCCAAAGGACCACAAAAATAAAAATCTGAAGTCACTCAATACAGATAGACCAAATGGTTCCAATTAATTTGGAAATTGCTTTTGGAAAATAATTGCCATAATGCTTAAACATGGTGCTTCTTGAAGTTGTCCTCAGATAAATTCCTGTATGCATGTACATATTCTCCAAAATGCATAACAGATAGTACCGTACACTGAACTTCACTTATTCACCAGAGTCATGGCACAGGCAGTAAGAAAGCACTTGACTAAACTTCCCCCTGCCAGATCCTGCTCTATTGTAAATCTCTGTTGATGGAGACCTAAAACTACCGTAAGTGGACTAGGCAAGCCGACCCGCTTACCAATCAGTCAATTCGGTTTCCCACTTATCAGCATGCCTTATGACTTATTCATATCTTAGCACCCAGTCAGAAAGCATTCTGAGTATACCAGCCTCAGGCAAGCAACCAAGCCAGCTTTCAGTGAGGGGAAACAGTCCTTCGACAAACTTTATTCCTGCATGTCAAGGATTTTTTCCTGTCTGTACTCTACAACTTAAATGGAAGACTGAAATTTCTCTGAAAACTTTCTCTGCAAGTGAAATTTTTCACTACAGTATCAAAAGCAACCGTTGCTTAGGAAATAAGAGGAACCGGACAGACAAATTCAGTAAAATATTAGACACACATGGTAAAGGTGGAAGTACACAGAACAACATGTAGGTCTACACAGTTGAAAAACACAGCATTTGAAGCACTTCTTCATTCAACTGAAAAAAAAAAAAAATACTAACGTTCCCCCCCCCTAGTTTAAAANTTAAAAGAAAACATCTCTCAATAGAAATTTCTTCCTTCAAACTGGTTTTTCATTATCTAAATTTGGCAGAGCAAAGGTCCTATCAGCCTCAGAACCACAATTAGGATTCATTTTCCTTGACTCTACACATACTCTATCACAAGCAAAGTTATCATTCCAAATACTCAGTTTCCTTAAAATAACGATAATATTTACTCAGATTTAAGAGTGGAACATCTTTTGGACTTTCAGTACCCACAATTATATTAGACAAAGATGATCAACTTTGACATCATAGGAAAGTATCACTAAAGCCAATATGCTAAAGACTTCCACACTTTTTGCTTGTGCACAAAGATGCAAGCTTCTGCCAAGGGAGCTGTGGAAGATTTGGATTTCTAGATCAACAAGCAAAATGGAAAGCAAGGCCTGCAAGTACATTCCTGAATATAAACACAGGATTTCCTGAAAGGAACAGACCTCTTTACCTGCTGTGAAATTCCCTGTGTAGATTGTTCATTTGACATACAAACTCTTATTTGAGCTAGAAAAAGTAAAAAGAAGCCAAGATTTCCCCTACCAGGATGCAGGGAATTAAACATGGCAGTTATTCCTACTGCAGAATAGAGACCTGGGTAGACTCGACCACCCTTATTTCCCTTGGTGTTCTGGGTCCAGACTCAGTTTTCAGAAACATACTGTTCATCCATCAGTACCAACTGCAGGGTTCAGCAAAGACACAACCCCCAGTTTCTACTAAGAAGCGTTTTCTGTTCTCCTCAGTAAGATATTCTGCCATCAGTTTTGAATATTCCATTCTTCTCCATGCGCTCTTATGTCTCTGTAAAGTCCCATAGCCCACAGCAGCAAAGCTCAGTTTTCACACACCTGTCCCTCACCATGGAAACAGAAGAGGAAGAAAAAACAGTGTGCACATACCTCAGTTATGTTATTAAATAAAAATTCATCATCAAAATACCCTACTGATACTCATAATTAGGCTGGAATCTCCATGGCTGAAGCAGGCAGCACAGTTAAGTTTCCCATGACTCAGGCCTAGCAATTAATTCCCTTGTAAACCTCTATCACCAGCAACTGACATGTCAAGGCCAAAATAAGCAACCATCCTACAGTTAAAAAAGGCAGCCAGCTTTTAAGCAGCAGTAAGTCTAGCACAGCCCCCCTGGGGAGAATGTCTTGGTAGTGACAAGCTGCACCAGAACCTTCCCAGAGCTCTCTTTTAAGAGATCACAGCTTTTCATTGTAGGTCTGCAGTTCCGCCACTTGTGCCCTTCCTCCAAAACTGCTGTTCAGTCCAGACTTCAGCCATCAAAATCCACACCAGCTGCCTCCACAGCCCTTGCCCACAGCCCAAAAGATCTCTGTGCAATTTGAGCAAGGCACACTGCCAGTTTCTTAGCGGGATGAGCCTGTGCTGAAATGCCCTCTTCCTCAGTCTCACTCTACCTACACTGACTGCAACAGAAACACGAAGGTTTATTAATAAGCAGGAGGAAAAGGTCAGCAACTTGACTTGGATCCATGACTTTCTAGGCTAAGATCAGTTGCACAGTATGCCAGAAGGACCAGGTAAGAGACCATTTTTCCCAGAAGACACCATGAAACTGCACAGAAACGACACAGCATACACCTATATGGTCTCCCACAGAATCCTACTGCCAAATGAGTGCCCATACAGCCACGTTGATAGGGAACACAGCAGCATTTTGCAATGCCAACTGATTTCAGGTAATCCAGAAGAGATCTACAGTGAGGTAGGAAGAAAGCAATGTAAAAGAAGTCCAGCAACAGACAACAGATCACTTAACAACTGACACTACATTTTGGGGGATTTTTTGCAAGTTTTCTTCTTCAAAATTTTGCATAACAGTATCATTTGATAGGTTTCTACTCCTTCTCAATCTTTAGATTGTGTTCAGACCTGAAGGCACTGAACAAAGAACAGAGCCATTCATTAGCTTTTCAAAGGCCTCTATGTAGAGATACCAATTTAAAGTGCAATTAAGAAACCATACAAAACCAAAACATAGAGCTAGCACAAAGAATAATATTTTCTTGCTAGTAGAGTGCATATATGATTTACTGGCAAGGTATTTAGCTGCAGGTTTCTGAATTTAGACAGACTTTTCCTCTTTCCCCTTGCACAAGTTTATTCTTAGCTAATAAGAAGCTTGGTTTTTTGCAGTCATGCATCACAACTGCGTCACTGAAGATGTATGAATCTGTTCTGTCAGTTCTTGGGGTTTTTTTATTTTACATTTTTAACACAATTCTGGTTAAAATAATGTATATGCCCATTGGTAGAGTATATTTCCTACAGATGAAGGCAGGAAGAGAATTCCAGCATTCTCTGTCCTTGCTCCAAACATACCTGCAGACATTACAGCTGCACAGGTCATTCACTGTGCAAAAAAGCAACTAGAGAGGATACTGGCCACATCATTCTTACATTCCTCAGTGCAACCACCAGGCTCAGTGACCTAAGTATGCCATCTAGTCTTTAAAACCAAACAATTAACAGTTAGCTACCATAGTAGAGTTGGCATTCATTGTCAGCTCCCCTTGCTGCATGACAAGGGGCATCACCATAGCCACCAGGTTTTAGTCATTATGGTCTGTGTTCCTCAGACGAATTACAAACAGCTGTAAAAATAAAACTGAACTTCAGCTTAGCAAGTTTACAAATTACCCAGAGTACATCACATATTCTACATGACCATGGGCAGAAAATACCTGACCCAACAAAGTTGCAGAATTTTCCTACAAATTTCCTACACAGGCAAAGTTGCACCACCAGATTAAGCCCCCAAAAATTTGCAAGATGTACATGTAGCACAGAAGTCAGCTCCCATACAAGCATCTCTGCAGGACCAATGCCCACCAATCATAATGAAGACAGATGACATTCAGCACGAATCCATTCTCATGGGCCAGAGGAAAGACGGACAAACATTTTGGAAGTGATTTTCAACTGAGAGAAAAGAAAAAAAGAAAGTTTTTCCATGTTAGGTAGATGACAGTACCCCAGTATGAAGAGATAGTATGGTGGAACATATAAAACCTAACAATAAACAGTATGAAGAAAGATGGCTGATCTTTCACTTCAGCATGCCTACAAACCTTCAATTGCATAGAATGTTATTTTATGAACCACTGCAACAACTGACACAGCCTACCTTGCTTTATCTTTGGTGTCCCCACAGCAATGAAATACACATCACTGAAATGCTTCTGTTATGTGGCAGCATTCCCAGGTATGTCATTTAGAGGAGTCTCAAACAGCTTTGAATTCCATTTTAAATTCTCTACTTGCAAATTGTACTTACAAAGATAAACATGAAAGTGAAGAAAAGCACATTCACTCAGCCACGCACATGGTGACTGAAATGCTGGGAATGACCTTTGACTTTAGCACTAAAGCAAAACACACATTAAAAATAAAAAAAAAGTTGGAAGTGAGGAAGGAGAAAACACTGCAGTGTATTTAGGGGAGTCTCACTAGCTATTTGGCCATCAGGAAAACACAGCAGCTTTCCTGCCTTGAGTTCATAATGTAGCACATAATCATGTAAAATGGTGGCCCTTCTTGTGCTTTGTGCTATTTTTCTACCTCAGCTGCCTTTTTGTACAATCATTCTGTGATTAAAATAGATCAAAGTGAAGCTTATAAGAGTTTTGTTAAATATCAAATTTTAAATATTAAAAAGCTGCCTGTAGCTGAGTATCGTGGTCAAACCGAACGTTCCACAATTTATAACAATTTCCTTTTTCGGTGGCATTGTCTGCATCCCGGGTTACAGTGCAAGCAGGACAAAGTCTTGCATGTAAGCAAATGCAGTGTACGAATTAATATAACTCCCACTTCATCCAGACTGTCTCAGGTCAGACCCTTTCCACTAACACATAGCGAGGAGCGGTGCTTCTCAGATTCACTCCAGTTAAAAAGGTGTCAGCTGAGATGCAGGCAGCCTTCGAACATCACAGTAAAAAAGGAAGTTTCCCCTCAATAACACAGAGATTATTCCTAACAAACACGAGAAACCTGCTTTTTCTCCGCAAGTTACCAGGAAATAACAACATAGTCAAAAATAGAAAAAACAGTTGGGAATGAAAGGGACCTTTTCTCTCCCCTTTCCCATTCCAAACCATTGGCTGCTCCCTTTTACAGCTCTCCACCAGGACTCTGTCCCTCAGTGACTCTCCGAGTCTAACCAGACTGCTAAAAATAGCTTCTCAACTACAAGACATGTACATTATCAGCAGAAAACATTTCTGCAGACCTAGTAACAGCCCCACAGCTCAGTCTGATGACATGAGAGACTAAAGAGGCAGACTAAAGGATCATTTGTCGATTTAGGGAAGCCTTTATTGCATGCCCATCACAGACAGAATGTATATTCCTCTCCCACCCTCAAGTGATGGATACTTCACCAGCAAGCTCAAAAAATTGTATTGAGAATGTCTTTTTTGCATTACAAGCAACACTGACCATAGAGTCCGAATATGTTAAAAATACACTGATAATCTGAAATACACTTAAATATACATTAGTTGACAATTCAGCAGTCTTCCATGGTTGTTGCTTATAAAGACTTTCGGAGATACATGTAATAACATACCTGACATTTTGTAGGCACGTGCAACACTCTCACTCTCAAAGTTATTTTTCTCACTATAAAACAGTAATAAAACAGAGGGATTAAAAGGCTTGCCTAGCTCACTTTTGTATGGATGCCTGTATTGTAGGTTCTGTTGCTTCACTGCATGCTATGATCACTACAGGAAAAATGCACATGAGATCCATCAGTACCCAAGGTTCAGAGCTACAGAATTAAAGGCCAGTTAGAGTCTCAAAAAGGTATGTGAGGCATGTTTCCATCAAAACTTGAGAAGGGAGAAAAATTTTGATAGCACTTCATGAAATGAAAGAGTGCTTTAACACTAAAAATACTCAGTTGTTTGTTCCTTTCTATCTCTAGAACTGAGTTCTCTAGTTTTACAGCAAGAATTTAATAGATTAAGGGATTAGTCTGATGTTCAAAAAAAGTTGTACAGAAAAACATTTCATTTACATTTTGAGAAGTAGCTGTAACAAAACCTACTTCTAATACAAATGAATCAGAGATTGAGGCTGTTGTTCACAGAGATGTTCACTCAAAAACTTGAGATGGTAATTTCTTGTCAGCAGCAAAGCAATACAATACTGTTCAATAAAGACAAAATATAAATATTTCCCTCCTTCTCCCTTCAACAAGTTAGTTTTAGACTAACCAACAGATTCTAATTACTTTTAAATTTGGTAAATGCAAACACAACAGAGACATGGCAAGAAGTAGGTCATCTTCAGAGGCTGCATAAAATGTCATTCTGCACTGTGTAACTATGCTCAAGTGCCATCCAAAATTTTCAAGATGTCTTAAAAAAAAAACAAAAACAAAAAACAAAAAAAAAAACATCTTGACTCACAGCATCTGTATTTGAGATTTTTTTAACTAAAAAGGAACCTGCCATCTCTCAGAAAGACACAGAAGAAGTTACAAAGACTTTGAAACTTCTTCATGCACAAAACTGTCCTCCCTTTATAGATCACGAACTTCTGCAACTTCCACCACTCACTGCTACCAGAGGACAGTACTGTGACTTACTCACAGTGGATTGAACAGAGTTCTTGTGTCATTATAGCAAAGACTTTGCAACCTACCACATAGAGCCTTGGTCTGACTCTTACTCCAAACCTTACTCTATATGGCTCACAGAAGTTAGCTTTGTTCACAGGGAATTTAAGTAGTGAAACACTCACCATCAACTTTAAAAGCTTTTAAACATTAAGGTATGCTGCTCACTCCATCTCTGTTTTTGTAAGGATGTTAATTCTTCACAGGGAAGACAACAGTAGCTTTCATAACAGTACTTCCCAAACTGGTTACAAAGTTACAGATCCATCAGTACAGTTACATGTCAAACTGTGATGGCATTAAGGGCTGTAATTTTAAGAAGTCTGGGGGTGATGTCACCAACACCTACTCCAGACTTTGAACACATGCTTCAGAGGTATTTTTTCTCGTACAGTTAAAATCCCCAGCTGCTTCCAAACCAACACTATGATTTTACCCCAAATAAAATTCCTGTGCAGAGCTGAAGTGATACTTGAAAGCATCAGATTTTTAAAGTAAAGATTTAGAGTGTGGGTGGGTTTTTTTCCTAAACTTAATGTAGATTTTAGCAAAGCGGAACTTTCCATGGCTACGGTAAACATACAGGGAATCCATTCGTCCATTTGTTTTTCCCATGACACTTTCATCAGAGGGCAAGTCACACCAGTTACACTGTGACCCTCCTACTGATGTTATGTTAATGACCGTGCCAGAAACAAGAAGTTTTCTGAACTGGGTTAAAAATTACTGTGCTGTTGATGTAATAGCTATAATTTGAAGTTACAGTACTGGGAAAAATACAAATAAACTAGTGTTTAGGCATAACTTACAAAAAAGAAAAAAGGCAAAAGAGTAGAAATCCCAGTAAACCTGCATCTTTCTTTAAGAGGCAGAGAAGAGCAAAGAATTTGTCTGATCTAAAGACTGCCATTTCAAGATAAACAAACTCAAGTTTGTTTTCTTTTGTTTTGTTTTACATTGGAAGGAGGGCACCAAGAGGATGATCATGTGAATTAACTTAACTGCTTTCCTCTCAACTTTGAGACACAAGCATTTTGCCTACCACATTCGTTTTCTCTCTCACCGCTTCAAGAACTTTACTTATGGGAAGAAAAGGAAAAGCCAGGTTCAAAAGTCACCAACCCTTCTCAGCAAAGCAGAAGGATATCCTGACCAGAGCCACTACTCCTTTCACCTTCTCAGTCAGAGTTACCTGGAGCAGTACCATAAGTTTACTGCAGACTCCTCTGAAAACTGGCTAAACCAAAACAAGTGCCAGTATCGGAAGGCCAGTTTCCCTTCACTCCCCCTGGTACAGTTAGGTGTAGCTGTGCAGTAACAGTTGCCAGTGTACTGCATTTCCTGATAATAAAGAGTGGGGTTAAGGGAGGCAAGCAAACAAACAATCTGGCCAGGAACAAATTAAAATAAACTGAAGGTCTCATATCAATACATGTCTAAATTAGAGTTTCTACATGATATCTGAGCTATCTATATTAAGCCTGTCGGGCCTGTCTTCCACTAAATTAAGCTCTTGAGTGGCTTAAAGTTCACATGATTTTTAGAGCCTAACTAGGCAGCTATTCTTTCTGCGTCTCCTGTATTGAAAGTTTGTCAGCTACGGTTTTCAACTTCAGTTCCAGCTATCTCATGAAAACTTGTATGCGTGAAGTGACATCAGGAAGCATATTTCATTGCTTTTAGAGCAAAAGGATTTCAGAATGAGGTGGGATCAAAGGGAGTAGTACCACAGTTGATGAGGAAATAGTTTAAGTATTTAAAAATCTAACAAGGAAATCACAAGGTGAAATACACTCCTATCGCTTCTAATCCTCAGGTTTTCCCAGTAATTCCTGTACAGCCCCACGATGTCTAGTCACGATTCGAAGGCAAGCCGTACTGCTCTAAAAGGCCACATATCCACCTCGGTCTTTAATTTCATATTTGAAACGAGTTGTCTCAGAACAATTCCAACTAAAATCCTAATTAGGAAGGCTAGTGAATGTATTCTAAATTAGCTCCAATACTTTCAGTTCTGTTTAAAGACTTAATTACAATGAAGTTATTTTGTTTTATGACTAGTCTGCAGATTGCACATTTTAGTACAGGCCTACACTTTGCTTTTATCCAAGCTCCCTTCACACGTTTAGAACCAGACAGCTCACTGAACAGGACCCCCTGGCTACGGAGGATATTCTAACACCACCTTCAGCATAAGTTCCCTCCACCATCAACTTTTCTTTTTAGCATCTGTGTTAATGCCATGTTTTGGGACACAGTTCACGAGAAAGAAAGCAAAACTGATTTCCATTGCAGTCCATGCCATAGCAGTACATATATTAAACAGCAACACCTGGGATACATAAGGGGGAGGATGGGGACAGCAGATTGAGAAGAAATAAAAGTCTGTTGAAAATATTTGATTTTAACATGTTCCTCCAAAAATACTTTCTCCACAAGAACTGAAGATTGCTCAACACCTGTGCAAGGCAGGTGGTTCCTCTGTATTTTAGAGATAAATAAAGAAAGTAGGGACAAATTCTGAGCCACTCTGTGATGAATATAAGTGCCTCCTAGAAGTAGACTTAACAGAAATAAACAAGAAGTGTGGGCAAGTTAAGTGAACAGGGATAATACAAACTGTTTGTATTCATTGTACCTTTATGTTCTTTATCAGAGGGTGAAACAGTAACTTACAAGAGGAAAAAGTGAACCATGTGAAAATGAAGGGAAAAAAAAAATCCATCAGATGTATTTCACTCATGAACACTTCTGATTATTTAGTCTAATCCCTATGGACAAGGGTTCTTACTAGAATTTAAGTGCCCTTCAGTTGCAATGTAATCCTATCTGAACTAGTGGGGACAGAGAAGGAGGAGAGCAAGAAGAGCGAACAAGAAGGGTATTCTTTCTGCCTGATATGAACTCCATCTCTGCCCAGCTACAATTACGCTCCCATAATTTGCAAAGTCATGTTACAGATGCTAACAACTCTACAAAAATGTCTCGTTTCCTTCCCTTTGCTTTCCTACAGTAGTCTAAAACCAGCTGTAGCACTGAGACCTTTGAATGTGTTAAGGATTTTAGGTATTGCAGGTAGTACCAGGCCAAAGCATTTTTACAAAGTTTTAAAATTTAAAGCTTTTGATTCAGAAGTGTCAGCTTCCTTCAAATCAGTCAATCACTGAGCAAGGAACAGCTATTATGGGCATTGTTGCAAAGCTAAAAAGCTCCCAACCATGGAAAGACCATTTAAACTATTTTGGCTCTGAGATGAAATAAGTTTTGTAATAAAGCATATTAAAAATAGAGTTAAATTTGATTTCTTGTTTTAATTTGATTAGAAGCAGTTGCAAATTTTTCACAAATTCACTAAATGTAAACTTTTAGCAGAGTTCAGACACAGCCAAGTTGTGGAGTATTAAAAAGAATTAGTAAATTATAAGGAGCTGTTCCTTATTTGATTAGAGTAGTGAAGATTACTACATTAAAGTTAATTGGTAAGCAAACAAATTCACAGTAACAGTTGGGGGGGGAGGGGCCAGGAATCTAAGTAGATTTCCCACTTTCCAGCCATCAGAACACAAATACATAAATCTCCAACAGCAATCTAATACTTTAGAGCCATCAAGGTTTAAAAAAATCATTCTTAAAAAAAATTTCTACGAAGAAGATAGTTTATACTGTTCAAAATTCATGCATTAGTTTTTAACCATTTTGCTTTTTTCTGTTTTAAAGTTCTGGTTTCAAATTTAAATACAGATAAGAAAAGCAGACTCAAACCACATCCAGAAAATGAGCTTAATAAAATGACGACATCTCCAACACAAGTTATCTTGTGTTTCAAAGGAAACACTCATGTCTAAGCTCCTTATATTGTAGGAATTTCCATTTTAACAACAGATTGAAGTCCAGAATACCAGTTAGACAGGCATCACTAATAGCATACTTCAGTAAATAGGCTTAAAGTTACCAAAGTATCTATCAGCATATGTGAAGATTAATACACATAGCATATAAATATTAACACACTTCCTGCCTCTGACACTCCAGGATCACCCACAGAAATCAGTGACAAACAAATTGTCCTATAAGACAGTATCTGTATCCCAAACACCTGCAATTTCTTTGCAGTCAAAAGCCTGCAAAACTGCAAGTAATTCAGCTTGCACTGATTTTCCTGCTCCCACCACAACACTTATTTAATAATTGTGTCATGACTTAAGACACCTGATGCCTGAACAGTTTCATCTGTAACCTCAAAAATAATTAGCTATCTCAGATTCCTTCTGGTTTGTTCTCAAAAAAAAAAAAAAAAAAAAAAAACACAAACACAAAAATCTTACAGTGGCAGCATTTTAAATAGCACAGCAGTTTACTAGGAATAACTTTAGACCCTGAAGTAGTGAGGAAGAAAGCAGCCATAGTAAACAGGGATCCTTGACCCATTCAAGCACAGTACAGGGTTGATGCCCTACTTTTGCATACCAAAGAATAAGCTTTTCCCCCTGCCCCACCAGAACACAATCTGCATCTGACAACACAACCTCAGCTCAGCATTATTTGAGAAAGAGTCCAGGCAGCATTATGCAGCGCAACAGTTGAAAAACAGCATTCAACTAAACTGCAGAGTAAGGGAATCCGAAAAGTACTAAAACAGCATTTGCCATGTTCCCTTCCTTTGTCTGCATTAATTTAAAACATGGCTAGCACTGCCTCTGGACACACACTACATATGTACTAAAGCTAAGCACTAAGAGAGACAAACAGTATCAGGGGATTACAGCTCCGTAGCAGCCATTGCTGTACCTGGTTTTCAACTGTTTTTGCTCTTGATCATCTGCATAGCATTCTTCCTTTCTTGAGCCTCCTTTTCCCCTCCAGAATTTCACCATTTGGCTAGCAGGCCCACTTTAAGTGTTGCTCCTATTTGCCTTTCCCCCACATGAACAGTTCTTGATGCTGTAAGGTCATTTGAATGCAATTGTAACTTTGGCTCAGGCACAAGTTTCCTCGCCCTCTCTTGGCAGAGCAGTTACAGAAACTACCAAACTGAGTCAAAGAGAGAGGGTTAGACAACTCCTCTCTTCAGTCTGCTGCATTAAAACCTTGATCTTTCGAGCGCTTTTTACAATATCTACATTCTTAACCATGTCCAAAATTTTTAGTTTGAGCACAGAGCAGTACAGACAACTGTATGCAAACATCAGACAGAATAGATGTTAACAAATCTTTTCCTCTTAAACATTACACAGAAAACAAACAGGGAAGCGTATACCATTGAGTCTTCACAACAGTAGTGAGATTTACCTGTAGAGCAAAATAAAGTAGTACTTTAAAACTGCATACATTTCAAAAAACTAAGGCCTTCTGCTGCAAGTCGTGAAAGACTGATGAGGGAACAGAGCTATGAGCTCATCTGGCAACCACACAAGTACGCCCACAAATTAAACCCTATTTTGCTGAAATTATCCTCCAAAGGAAAGCCAGTCACAAACTCTTGTCCCCTCCTTAAAAATGGAAGTTTTATATAGTGCATCTATAGTCACCTCAGCAAACTTTGAGTTTTAAGAATTTGGAAATAATTTATCATTCCTCAAGAAAACTTTTGAGCAATTTCCTTTCTTAATTTCTCCTCCAAGACTGATCACAACAGTTTTTCTCAGATAGTCTCCTGTCTCCTCACATTCAGGGCAAGTTTGCAGCCACCTCCTCTCCCCATAGCAATTCTTTGTGAACCGATTCAACTCACAGTGTCAAAACAAAGGATGTGTAAACATTGTCTTCCACCGGTAAGTTCGAACCAATGACAAACATTTGAATCTCTGTAGATAGGAGATGCAACCCCCTCCCTGCAAAACCTCTCCAAAACCAGATGGTCCTTCAGACAAAATAAAGGATAATGCAATTTTAAGTATTTCTCATTTTATATTGCTTATTAGAAGTTACCTTCCCGCTAGCGTCTAACTATCTAGATTTTTAAAGTTCAATTGTAATTATCCAAAAGGCTCACACCTACATCAATGGTTATTTACAGCGCTTCCTATTGCATCAAGCTTTTGGATGCTGACAATTCAACTTTGATCAAAAGAAGATTTCTCATTTTAGACCGACTTCTTACTATATGAATCCTTTACACTCGTCCATGTTTTCAGATTGATTTGCATTCAATCATCCCTTTATCCTTCAGTTCAAGACTGAACATAACTGAATGCCCGGATAGTGTCCAGCTTTTAAGATACATAAATCATCATTTACTTTATCAGTGGACCTGCAGATATTCCCAGTGACTTTTCACACCACTGTCTTCCTGCTTCATAGCAGTCCTGACTCATGCAGTTTTAACATATTAAAGTGCAAGAACTGTTATGAGGCTGTGAAACTGAAATTCACCATATGGTGAACGGTGGATTTGATGAGGTGATTTACATTTGCAAATGTAATTCTATTCCCATGTGCGCTTCTACAATTCATTTTAAGCTTGAACACAAAGACCTGCAATGGGAGGAGTTAAATTTGAACCTGATAGTGAAGCAACAAGATTTAAAGCAATAACAAATGAAAACATTTCACATTGAACTTTTCACTGAGAAAAATATTGTACTTGTCCTGTTTCAAAGAAGACATCTTTCCATCCCCAAGTTATTTATGCCATTTAGTTCCACCGTTAGGGAGATAAATCTTTTGTCAGGACCATGGAACTTTAAAAGGCAGAGATACAGAAAAATAATTTTTTAAAAAGTTTCCCTTTCTTCCCCAAGAGTGAAAAAAAGAAAAAGAGAAGGAAAGAAATACAGCAGTAGGCCTTCAGCAATCAGTATCTATTCAAGACAATCCAGAAGTAACATTCGCAGCAATATTCGAATAAAGCACTTCAGTGGTCAGGAAATGGCATAAAACACTCCTTTAAAGCTGAAATTGCAGAGAAAAATGTTTCCTTTCACCAACATGCACAACTAAAAAAGATTTCCTGTTCATACACTTTGTGTACAAATTGGGATTTCCATAGATGTTTCCCTGAAATCACAGCAGATAAAATATCTTGTGAAAATCCATTTTTTGTTTTTATTAATTTGCAGTGATGAAATTTACTTTTTCTGAGACTTAAGAATTTTTCAACCAACATTTTTCTTTTAGATTTCCCAGTGAGTCCATGTAAATCACCATCTTCCATCTGTCTTGCCCATGCATCTTCATCAACAGGAAGATTTGCTGACACTATAATCAAGAATGAAACTAAAAGTAAGATTATTGATCCTTTGCCAGATTGTGTCACTGTTAAATATTCAGTGAGATAAATTATGATTTAACTCTACAGCAGACTGGCTACTAAACCTTGTATAGATTTGCTTGGGTTTATTATTTGCCAAAGTTTATTCTGAAACACAAGTCATTGCTTTGTATGCAAATATGGATGTGAATTGCTAGATCAGTGTACCTCAGAACTTCAAGGCATTCTACTCCATTACAATTTAAATAATTGATTTGTTGTTAAATGAATGATTCATCAACTATTCATCTGCCTTTCACAGGGGAAAGTAGTTTCCGTCAGGACACTCTCTTGAGTGGTACCTGGGTAAACCGTTACTGAATGATCACCCCTTTTTTTTAAAATTTACAAAAACAAAAAAGCATGTATAAATCCCAAAGCACATTTTACTCAAAATACTTGCAGTACATGCAGTGAGATTAAATTCTCACAGAAATGCAGTCAGGTCTGCTCCTGAAGAATAGGAAGGCAAAAATATGACAAAAAAAGAAGAGCAAGTAACAGATTTAGACACCTTAGCATTACTCCAGACTTTGCTAAATACAAACATAGGACTTTTATAAGCAACAAGCAAACAGTTATTTGGTGGTATTTACACACTGATTTTTATGAAGAAGAGTCACCTTGCTGATACTATAAGACCTCCAAAGCCTCAAGGCATTAACTAGATGTCTCCTGCCTACCCCTCAAACATTATGCCACCACAGTAGGAACAATCCAGTACTGCATGACCTACATCATCCATCTACTCACACTGCACTCCTCAAGACTGTCTGCTTCATGGTGGTACTACAGAGGTTATTAGAAGTAACTCAAGTCTATGGTCTGGCACATCTATTCTTTGGTAGTCCATTTGCTATGGGGAAAAAAAAAAAAACAAAGACCCTCATAATAAACCTACATCAAAGCACAAAATTTCTTGATTTCCTTTACCTGCAACATATTTCAACTCGTTTCTAAACTATTTTATTTGCTAAGTTTGTAATACAACTTTCATTACCATCTTAACCTGGTGATAAGAAAGAAAAAGGTCGTTGTCTTTTTAAAAATAGGTCATTGTCTTTTTAAAAGAGAGGTTGGAAGAAGGGGAGTAGCTTGACTGTGCTATTAACAAGTGTTGTTTTACTAAGCAAGATAACAAAAGTTTGTCCTTTGTAGAACTGCTATTACGCATGGTGGGTGTCAAGATCCAAACTGAAGTGATGGGGCAAAAAAGTTTACAGGGAAAACTGTGGATCTTTTTTCCAGTGAAGAATATCCCCTACACCGCCCATTCACACCCACACAAGCAAATATGCGTTCAATCCAAAATTCTTCCCCTGCAGCTTCTCTGAAAACACTGTATGTAGGCAGGATAAATTATTATTCAGAACTAGAACACATTTGGAATGTGTCTCAGCTTTTCAGATAACCAGGCACAGTCAGTAAACAGCAGATTATTCTCTGAACAAATGGACATAGTAGTAGACTATCTTAAAAGTATAAAATAAGTTATGTGACTACTATACGAAAGCTATAAGCCACGATGGAGACAAAGTTTAGAATTAATCTAGAAAGATTTAAGATCTTGCAAAAATAGGATTGAGCATTGTAACACAGGAACTTCTTCCACTTTCCTCCTCATCTAATGCACGTTTGTGGTCTACTATTAAAAAAAAAAAGTTAAAAGCAATTCAACCACAGATCTAAGAATAAAATAAAAGCAGCTTGTTCCCCAAATAGTCCTCTTCTGCCTTGGCAATCCTACAACACAAAAACCAACCACCACCCCCTGCACACACACCAAAGAAAGACTCAGGTCTTTTACCAATCTGCATAATATAGACAGGGGAAAAAAAAAAAAAAAACAAACCAAACCCAAGGCCAGAAGTATAAAGCAACAGATTACAAAACATCATTCCATGCCCCAGTGGTGTATGGTATCCCTATGGCAGTACCCATCGCACCTCCATCAACAAGTTACACAAAAAACTCATGCAGCTGAATTCACCTGTTCCAGACACCAGCAGGGAAAGTTTTACTAAGGATTAAAACAAACCACACAAAGAAACCCTGAAGTCTCTTCCCCGCCTCTGTCCTCTTTCCTCTACACACACTGCACACATCCCCACACTACACAATATACAATAAGTACACAGTAGGTGCAAGTGTCTCTCCCCATGTTATGTCCCAAGTAACGAGCGCTTTCCAGTTTGAATCAACCACTATGGCTCATTCTTCATATTTAAAGATGGAGAGAACAAGTTCTTCCCTACTCTGGATTGTGCAAGTTTTCTTCCTTTGAATTACATCAAACAATTCACACTTAGGTTTCACAACATACACCACTATGAACAAAGCAGTAAGCCTACATTTAAAAGGAACCTAACCATTCAGTATTAATGTGAAAGGACAGGTATAGAAGACAAGCAATGATGCTTACTCAGTGTACCTGAATGAAAATGGCTCTTCAGGAAAAGAGGAAAGAAGGAAACTTTAATGATTATTTATTAGAGAATTCAGCATACGTTTGATAGACTGACACAGGCGCCCATGCCAGGGACTAGCTGAGGAACAGCGATTAGAGCCAGGTACAGCCAGCCTGTGGTACAGGCAGCAGCTGCGGAAGGCTGCATCAGACATTCAGTACATCTGCCTCTATCCACACGGGAGCCTGCTGCTCCAGATGGCACGCAGGTACTAAGGACTGTATGGTTTTTTCCTCCCGAAATCAGTTTAAAGACAGACAGTACAAACTGAATACACTGTCCGCTGGTTTTGAATAAGAATTGGCGTGGTGTCATCCTGATTATGCTAAAAGCCCCCAAAACAGTGTCAGGAGGTTGCCAGTAGAAAAGCAGAGAGACAACATGTACTATCCCTCCCTTAGGCCCAAATTCTCTCTGCCTCCAAATCTGTTATTAAATAGTGCTTGGAATTATTAAAGCCAAACCACTTCAGAATAAACATCAGATTAAAAGCGAAGATAAGTATTCAATATTTATGCCTTCACCCATAATTCCACCAAAAAATTAAGGTAAATGTGCTTTTAAGGGCAGATAACTTCCATGAGCACTCAGTTGCTACTTGTATTTTAACATCACTGAAGACAATTCCAACAAGCTCCTGGATGCCTCTGAGCAACATAACCCTTTGTTCAGGCTGCATCTGCGAATCCAAAACACTAAACTGATCTATTCATTTTTCAAATGTCACCAACTAACCATCAGGACTGTAAGACTGAGTTTATGCAGCAGTCAAGTCAACAGAGGGTCCAGTTCTGCCCTCACTTACACTCTTGTAATTCTAGTTACTACAGCTGTGCTACTTTGAATTTTGAAAAAAGCTACAAACTAAAAAACAATTTAAATTAACGTTTTGGCTAACTGCTTAGGTTTAAACTTGTTGGTTGGGACTTGTAAACACAAAGCCCCCACCAAGAAAAGTAGCCCAATCAGTGAGGCAAGCTAAGCTAAATTACTTATACTCCAACAATCCTACCTAACCACACATACCCACAGACCATCTAACCTCTCCATTTGACAGCCCAGTGTTGTATTCTGATACAGCACCATTTAATTATGAATTGGATTGATAGAAGAGAATAGGACAGTTAACTTACTGGTGTTTAATGAGCATGGTCTTGTTAGCTGTGAACACATTCACTGTACTCATTAAATCAGGAGGCACTGGAGTTCTGAATACATCATTAAAAGGATCCAGGAATGCTTCTGCTTTGTTCAGCATGACTACATGCTCTGCTTGACAGTTGGAAAACGAGCAAGAAATGTAAGACCCTTCTTGTTGTGCCAGCAGATCTAATTTTAAACTAGGAGGAAGGAGAGAAAGTGGGAGATGTGCTTCTTCAGAGATTCGCTTATTTAGGACATGAGTAAGTTTCTCTTGTTATTGCTGACCTGCAGCAATAACATGCTCAGTACTGTAAGATATCAACAAAAAGAAGTGTCAAGTTGGGGGGGGGAGGGATATTTTAAAAAAAGAAAAGTCACAGCCCATTTTCAATACACCCAAGGAGCAGGAGTGTGCATTAATCTATCAACCTGTCAATTAACAAAATAAACCTTCATAAAACAAATACACACATGCCCCCAACACGGCAGTTCTCACACTATTTGCAATATATTAATTAAGGCTGAAGAGGGAATGAAATTGGCTAGTAGGCTCCTGTACATTCTCAACAGGAGAGATTTAGAACATATGTTCAGCAAGAGGATGAGACTTTCATCTGTCAAGGGTTGATCCATCTACCCACAAAGATACACACCCACACGAGAATCTGCATGTCTAAAGCATTCTAGAGTTACAGAGAAATTAAAAGCTAACTGGCAACTGTTTAGCTTGAACCCATTGCATGGAAGTGTTTTCTGCTAAAAGAAGTACATGAAATAGCATCACTGAAAGTTAAGATGTCGCACGCACAACTGCTTCCTCTAGCACATACTCGAGAGGGGAAAATGCATTTCTGAAACATGTTTATAACGAATCCTCTTCTCCTCTCCTCCCACCTCATGTACAGAAAATTGGACAGGTTGCTAAAATCAGAACTATGCAGGGGGAGGGGAGCTGACCAGGGCTTAATACTTTCAGAGCAAGACTCAACCACTTTAATCCAAGCAATTATTTTCCAGTTAGAAAGTTGTTGATACTGTAAGAAGCTATATGAATGCTGCATTCTAGTCAAACAAGGACTGCCACTTACCAAGGAAAGTGTACTACCACAAGCACGCTTACCACAGTCTCCTCCCATCATGCGGGCATCTCTTACCTGGGAAAAACATGTTCTAACCAGTCACACTAGCACATTAGGACTTTGCTTGCTGCAAGCCATCAAAGCATGCCCCTGGATCTCATCAAGATCCCGATTTTCCCAGTTTTCCCAACAAAATAATCTCCAGGAAAAAAATCCTTCTGATTAGGCAGTCAGGCTTAATGTAACACGCCATGACTAATCCTCTTAAATTTTCTCTGGGTCCTGCACTGTAATCTCAGTAACACAGGAGACACTGTTCTTTTCATAGGAGCTATGTGACTGTGTGGACTGTCAGAATCCTATTCAAATAGCAATTGATTCCTCACTGCCATCGACCTGAGTAACCAGCACCGGGGCTTCAGTGCACAGACCAGCTCACTTTGGGTACAATCATACAGCAGTACTCTCAAATGACTGGGTATAAGTCATAAGACAGCACTCATCCACATGAGCCACCAAAGACTTTTGGGGTCATACCCCATGGCTCTCTGCACTGACTTAAGTGGAGGCAGTTAGTTCTTTTACACTGTATTGTGGGAAGAGCCTGACGAACTATCTGGGAGTCCAGTGGTTTAAAACTACACCATTACTAAAAAGTAGAAAAGTTAACGTTTTGGGGATGGGGTCATTAAAAGAGGGAATCCCACTCAGATTAGATCTAGGCATGTATCTCTTGCCAGAAATACAAACCTACAAGTAGGTCCTAGCACTGAATCCCAGTTCACTGACTTAAAGAGAAAAAGAAACCCTTTAGAGGTCACCAACACTGGGGTTTCAGTGTCAGATAAAACAATGACAGAAAATAAGTATTCAGATTTCTTACCAATTGTATGGTCTGTATCTGTAACACCCAGAAAGGAACAAGCACAGAGAAAATGCATGGAAAAGCATGAGAGCCCTAACAAGAACCACATGTTAGATTATTTATTTGGGGTACTGTTCTCTTTAATCATACTAAAAAGCTCTGTATCACAGAGGTGTCTGATTAGAATTAGGAAGCTGAGAGATGGACATATAAAAACTTATCAAGTGTTGCATTTTCTTCTCTTTATGCTTAACACAGGGCAACTCATGCAGCATCTCAGCTGGTTTAGCTCAAAAACACAACACACTTTAATGACAGAAAGGAAAAGATGATGCACAGGGAATTGTTTAAACATTCGTTGTTCTGCTTAGCAACAACTTGCTTACATGGTTAAAAAACCCGTAACACAAGAAATACAGAGACATAGTTGTTACCCACTATAAGTAGTCCACATTCTTCAGCTCCTCATGTATCTTTGGTTTGCCATTTAGTCAGTCTTGCATCTTCTTGGTAGATACCTCCCTTTGGCATTTTGTACAACACAGAGCACATCAGAAGTCCACAGAATACTAAGCAGCTTGTGCTACTAAGCAGCAATATATTTTGAGGATATTTAAACTGGTAACCTGATTTCCAGAGGGGACACAAATTACACATTCAAAACAAGACATACATACTCTTTTCCTACTCTGACAAAAAGAAAGAAAAAGCATGTTTTTCTCCATGCTATATGCTATATCACCATAATACAATAAGCAGTAGTTTTATTCACAGATTTTAATCACTACATTATTAATGCCTCTTTGCTCTGTGTGTATGACATCTCATCTTGTATCTCGTCACATACATTTAAAATCTTTGCAGGAACAGCGTTACATCATGTACATACACAAAAATTAATATAACAAGGGCCTTGTATAAATAGCAATGTCAAAGAAAACAGAAAAATACATGAATGGCAGAACACATGCACCTAGAGACTTGAGTCCTGGTTAGCCACCCAAGTCCTACTTTCCAACCAAAGCACTTGTATTTATTCTCATATGATCACTTCTTTCATTCTTCTATTTCAAATACTTCAAACTGAGTTTTGATACATGCAAGTTAACATAAAATATCTTGCCCCATTGTATGGGGGTAGGGGGGGAATCTGTTGCATGGAAAAACTATTTGTCAGACGTTTCTTTTTCCATGTACTCCACTGCACCGTATGTGGGGGCTGGAAGAGACCCTAAGAACATCTGCCACAGACTTTAAAACCCCTAATAATAGCACAGCTGGTGTCCCCAGTCTAATGATCTCAGCACAGACTCATGTGACCACTCCTGACTCTGGCCCCCAACTCAGGCAATGCGCAGAGACACTTAAAGGTTGGATACGTTCATTCATTCTCAACTCAATTTGCATTTCACAAAAGAATGAACACAGAAAGCAAAGTGAAATGCTTACATTTCAAGCAGATCAACAGTCACTGTTTCCATAGGATTGACCCATGATCCTTTCATTAAATTTCAGTTAAGCAGAGCACTCCCTATTCCACAAAATGAAGCTACTCAAGAAAATAAATGCAAGTCTCAGTGATCCAGGGTTAGAAACGTAAAATGCTTTAACTGCACTTAATTGTATTACAGAGGTGTTGTTTTGTGTTCCCCCTCCCCCCGCTAAACTCATAGACAATCTTCCATTCCTGTCCATTTAGTTTACTTACAAATAAATGTTTCTACCCACTTTCTCTTAAACATGTTCAAAAACTGGTTTATAGAAGAGAAAACCTTTATTTCAAAGAGGGGAAAAAAAAGAGGGCAGAAGAACAAAGAATTCGGGAATCGAACTACATTTTAGCTCATGCAGAGTCAGCATTGGGCATGAATTGGTATTTCTCATGCAGATGTTTTAGAGAAAAGTCTGATATTTCCCATGCCCAAAGGATGTGACTAGCAAAACAATACGATGGACTCTGTGAAGGTGGAAACAAGGAAAGCAATGTTTGAATGGGGTGAGGTACCCAAGACTCTCATTATACTTCAGTGCACGCTCTGTCCTTGTTAGTCTTTCATCTACACAAAAACGTAGGTAGTTTCCAGCAGTCAACAGGCATGACTACAGTTTATTATTTAATATAATGTATGCAGGTGCACCCATGAAAAGCTAGGCCTGACTATCACTAGCACAGACAGAAGAGGCAAGCGTTCCACAGCCAAATTTAGTCACTGGCAAAGCGCAAACGGGTGGCTACTTTAGCAAATTACTGTATCCACAGTAACAACAGACTGAATACTGAGCTCCAAATTCCAAGAACAACCCATTTAATCAGTCTACTATAAAACAGCAATATGTGACACTAAATTCCTCATCAAAGAATGTTTTCATTCCTGTTGCCCATGAGGGATAGAGGGGAAAAAAACCCAAAAGCATATAAAGACAACACTTTGTAAATTCCCACACTGTCCAACAAAGTTGGCCCACTTTAAAATAAGAGCCATTTAGCAGATAATCTTTCTTAATTTGCACCACATCATTGAACAACAAAGGGAAAGAGAAGAGAAAACACAGAGCGGATTCTTTTTTAGTTTTATATAAAAGCACTGAAGTCTGAGAAAGGCTAATACACAAGATCAGCCCAGTTACAGTAATCAATTTGGCTGTGACAAACATACTTACAGTCATGCATCAGTTACATGCCTTACTCCTCTGCTAGCCCCCATCTGATCTGTAAATTCTCTCAGAGCTACAATATCAAGATACATTTTAGGCAGCATTTTTTCCTTGAGTCTCACGATTAGGCTATTAAAGTATACACATGCTCTTATTTCTGACTTCACTAAGAAAAAAGTATAGTTTAAGAAACTAGGTAAAATGTCCCACCTTTGCAACCAAAATCTAAACATTAGAAAGAACTAGGTCAAAGGAGAAGCAAAAACCTGCAGCAGAAGGGCATCTACAGAAAGAAAAGATACAGCCTCCAACAACATTAGTTTGACCATGAATTCTTAACAATACCAAAAGTTGTACAATACAACTGCCTACAGAAGGCTGTATGTAAGTGGTCATGCTGCAGATTTTTGACAGTGCAAATAAGGCAAACCCACTTCATTCCCACCTTAATGTACAACTGGGGAGCTAACTATGCAATGGCAGCAACAGCTGTGTCACAAGTGTTGACTGTGGCAAAGATGTGGGCTGGCACCAATAACGAATTACACTGCTTTTTAAAAATAAATTTGACATCAGACACATTAAAGAAGTCTTCTGTTGCTGTGCTGTTGGTTGTGTAACAGATACAGTAACTACAAATAAGACACATGATGCCCTTCAACTTGGCAGAAAAGACTGCCGTTCACAAAACAAGCATAATCTCTCAGAGGCACAAACAATTTGCAGAATTAACGAAGTTCTCCTGAGTAAGTCAGTTCACAACTGCTGGCTCGAAGTGGGCACATAACTACTGTTGTCTCCAGACCTTGTTTCCTTGCTTGCTAGAGGCCCAAACTCCTTTTCCTCTTCTCTCTGGTGCCACATGCTGTAGCTCCAAGTCTCGCATGACAGAAAGCGGGTAGAGACAAGGAATTCTTCTAAGTGGGTTAGCACTTTCACACTTCAAAGAGACATACCCTAGCCATCTATGCTGCAGATGCCTTGTGCTGCAGTTGCACTATTTCATTCGATACAACGATGTATGCATACAATTTAGAAGTACTCAGCCTTACTCTACTCACAAGATCAAGCTATTGATTGGGAAAAGGCCAGGAATCTTAACCCGCATGCTTTCTAGCCCATATGCATGCTATGTCCTTCCTTTCAGTGATTCGTAATTTGTCCAAAAAACAGTCTTCCCTTCCTATTTCAGCATGTACTTTATTAAGCAGCTGTCCTGATAGAACTGGTATGTTGCTATTGAGGAAACTACAGGCTGGAGTGTAAGACAAATGAGTACGTCATACAACAAAGACAGACACAATGCAAACATTGTATAACTGCAAAGTAGAGTCATTGATAGACACAGTTACCACAACCTGTAGTAATTCCCCCTTGGCCCAATTCCCGTATGTCTCTGACAGTACTGCTGCAACACAGTCTGCAGAAGATTGGGGGTGGATGGGGGAGTTGTTTTAACACTATAAACTAATCACAAAGCTCATAAATAACATCAGATCACAGACATATGCAGCCATAAAGTAACTTAAAGGCCTTCCAAACCACAATTAAGCTTGGTTAACAAGACAGTCCCCTACCTTACACAGCCTTAGTATCCAGAGTTACAGCTTGCTTCACACCAGCTGAACACTTTATATAAAGAGGCGATAGGCTTCAGTGAAAGACACTTGACTAAACTTAGCTCAAAGAATAACAAACCCTAGAAGCACACACCATGGAGTAATCAGCTATTTCACTACGTCTGAATCTTGTGCCAGTTAATATCCCCATCTTGAATAAATATCAAAGAGATAAATAACAGAAGTGGATAGCACCCTCATATTATTGCAACTTTGTACTGATTTTTTGAATTGGGCATGCTCTGTAGAGGCAAAACTTTGACAAAATACCCAAGACAGCATCACCACGTTCAGCTGCATTTACCAGCACTGAGCTGAGACAGGTTAACAGACTAACCTTGCCCTCCTGTTTACACCATCTCCCAAGCAGACTTCCCCATTTGCAAACCCACCCTCCTCGGTGCAGATGGGAACTGCTCCAAAGATAGTGTCAGTGTTGCCAAGAAACACATTTGCGCCTTTTCGTGCTGCCTTCTCGCATACTTTACCACAAAGTATCACCCCCCAGGGCAACAATGAAAAAGTGGAAACATCAGTGCTTAAGTACTCCAAGTGCAGAAGACAGACTTGTTTCATGCTCTCACTTGCTCTGTGGTCATTTAGAAGTACAGAAGCTCCATACAGAGTAAAACAAACATACACTGGGCAGAGCCCACATCAGTGGAGATCTTTTAAGTTGAAGGTCATATTGTCAGCTTTGCAAACGTGGAAGCAGCTGCTGACATTTTGACATAGTCCATATACCACAGCACACAAGATCCAAGAGACTGTAATTCAGAGACACGTTTGAGGTGTCAAGGATTCCAGGCTCTTCTACCTCCATGGTTGAGGTACCGTATATACTAACTATATTCAGTCAGGTGCTCTACTGTATCCAACAATAGTAATTTGGGCTTTTTTTTCAATTAAAAAGCAGAAGCCCAGAGGTCAATGCAGGCTCACAAGACAAAATACTAGCCATTTGGACCATGTCTTGTAATGTAATGGATCCTTTCAAATTCTCCTCCTCCTCCTCCCCCAAAACACACCCACCCCATCACTATATTCCTTTCTCCTTCTCCACCTTTTTCAGTTTAGGCCCACTAAGGGTGATCTTCACACAAAAAGCAGTAAGTAACAACCTGTTTAATCATCATGATTGAAGTCTGGTTTGCTGTTCTAGGGTGTGAATGGTAAACTATGCTGAAGCTAGACTCATTTTGTTGGCTCCTGCAATTATTTCCCAAAGATAACCCTCAAGACAAATAAAACCCCAAACAAACAAACCCTTTAAAATCAGGAATCCACAATGTCATGATTTGGACTTTATTCAAGGAACCATTCCTGAGTTACAGGGCCACATTCTGCTTCTCATAATTGATAGGCATTTACACCTGTAAATATCAGTTTCCAACTCCTATTAAAATCTATTTTCCAAGAGGCTATTGAGTACTCTCATTCAGAAATGCTTTTTTTCAGATCAGTTTTAACGAGCACCTTATGAAATTTTTGTTAGACGTGGAATAAAGTTAGGCAGTATAACTTCTTTTTGGACACTACAGCCATCTCTGGGGTTTATTATAAGATCTGGCATACTGCATAAGTTTTCCTAGGCAACAACTTATCAGTATCTTTTGTGAAAAGCTACTTAGAAAAGAAATTTAGAAAATAATTATTTCAATTTTGGGTTTGCTTTTAAGAGTTAAATCTTAAATACTACCTCCACTTGCGTTTTATCAATTCCATTTAACTTTGTTTGTTAATTTCTCTTTCAAGTGCCTCTGCATAACTAGTTGCTACTAAGAACTTTACAAACCATTAACTGACTCCCTGTAAAGACAAGGAACTTGCCAATTTCTGCCTTTGAGCTCTTAAATGAGGAGATAAAGTAAAATCTTTAATACCTGACATAAAAAAAAAAAGCCCGGAGAAACAGTATGGTTAAAAAAAAAAAAAAAAAAAAAAAAAAAAAAAAAAAAAGAAAAAAAAAAAAAAAAACCCCGGAAAAAAAGTATGTTAAAAAAAAAAAAAAAAGAAAGAAAGAAAAAAAAAAGAGAAAAAAAAAAAAGCCCGGAGAAAAAGTATAGAAGATTAGCCAAAATGTCAGAGTTCATAAAAGATGCTTGCAAATATCTTTAGTGAGCTTTAAGAACATCCAATGCCTTAATATTCCAAGATCCTAAGAGTTCAAAATCCTTTCAATTCTCCAGTGGTAATTGACAATACCATTAAACAACGCAGTGTCCAAACCAGTTTCCCCTAAAGTCTATTCTTTATGTATACTCAATTCCAAGTTGTACTGTAAGTATTCCGGCTGTACTATAAGTTTTCTATCACAAAACAAACAGCAGTTTCCAGTTAGAAATCAGGGCAATCAGAACCACCAATTCCCATTCAGAAGAGAAATGAATTACCTGTTGTAGGATTCAGATCAGAGCCAGAACGTAATTTCATGCCTTCCTGACTTCTGGAGTTTGAAATAAGTATTCTATAGCTGTTCAGTCTAAGAGTTTGCTAAATAAAACCCAAAATCTTTTATTGCCCATATTATAATGACTCCTTGCTTATCTTATCTTTTCCAGGGAAAGGTCTGACAAACAAACAGGAGGACACAGCATTACATCTGCTACAAAGAGTCATGTTATAAGCTGAACATTTTCCTGATCATGCAGCCCCTCCTATTTCCTCTTACTCATTTCTGCCACTACAATATTATATCATATCTTAATCTCCAAGTTATCCCTGCTGGTCATAGGATCAAAACAATAGGCTTGCTGCTAGGTGCATTTAGGAATTTCCTCTCAGTCTTCTTGATGAGGTAATTAGTGCTAATTTACCATCTCAGATAACAGAAACAGGACAGGGTATTCAACCTTCCCATGCAATTCTGCTAACCAAGATTACTAAAATCATTCTTGCTGCTTTCTTTTATTAAAAAACATACCCACACAACTAGCAAATTATGAAATGTTGATACATTAACTCTCAACTTTAAAGAGAGCTATATGACTCAACACACATTAAATGCAAGGTGTGGTGTTACACACCTAAAGCAGACTAAACACTAATTGACCTTGCCTCCACACTCCTGCCTTGTCTTTGTGCCATCTCTAGCATTCATCTAACTCCCTGAGAAACACAAACTGGCAAAAAACTAAAATCGAAGAAATAAAAATAATTTTTTCAAAACATGGGTTTTTTCCAGTTTGCCTCCCTGGCTTATTTCCCCATTGGGTAACAGTCAGCATGAAAGATCTGTGGACAAAGCAGTACAACACATGGCTGGTGACAAGGTAGGACTATTCTCACCAGAAATTAGACCAGGCTAATGTGGCTGCAAAAGCACAGCCTTCGGGCACATGCTTTCCCAGTCATCTCTAGCTGATATTAGTGTAGGCTGCCCTGAAAGCACACTTCTACCCTACTGCACACCTACCCTGAAGCCATATATTCCCATCCCTCCCATTCCCACTCCTTTTTCCTCATACAGACATCCATGCTTGTAGCACTCCACGTCAACGTGATCAGGAATGCAATCTGGTTGAAAGGCTAAGCCAAGGGGATGAGGGAGGGAGGATAGGAGTGAACATGCAGAGGGTTGTGTAAAGTAGATTTCAGCTAGATCAGCTCCCTGAGGTGGGCCACAGCATGCCCATACAAGAAGGAGTGCATGAGGGAGGGGCGAGGACGGGGAAGGAAGACTGCCCTCTTCCGCAGCTTCAGTTATGTGCCAGAAAACCACATTTTTAAGAGTCAAACCACTAAACCAAGGCACTCTGTTGGCTTTGTCACCCAGTTTTAGGCAGCCACCTCCCAACTTTTATCTGCAGCCTTAAGGATATTCAAATATTCATTGCCATGAGAACAGCAATTCCTGGTAGGACTCAGATCATCAGTATTTCTATTAACTGCTGTGTGCGCTTACCCACAGCACCACAGGACTGAGAGAAACCACCAGGTGAGTGCCCAGAGCCAGAATTTACAAAACCTACACAAGCCTAACCCAAGGCTTGACAGCAATGGCCTTTTCTGGAGGTACAAAGAGATGAGGTTTCAGTTTACCCAGGTCCATTCAATAGTCATATGAAACTGAAGCTGAGAAATTGACTGGTAACTGAAAAGCCAAGAGACATTTTTGTTCTTGTTGAATTCACACCTGCTGGAAGAGCAGCTGTGCTAGATCTACAAATCCAAGGAACAACCTATTTAGTCAGTTGGCAGAAAGGAAGAAAGGTCATCTTTAAACCCAAGAGTTTTTTTAAAAGAAAACAATTAAATATGGTGAACAATAAGGACCATTTACAAGCACAGTTTTGTCCACCTGAATTGCAACTTCTGTCTAAATACCAGCTGACGAGTCTGATTTTTTTATTTTAATGAATGATCAGTTTTACATTAGTAAATATGTGGAATTTATTCTAGTCCTTAATTCTTACTGTAAATATTCATAAGGATCAACATATGGCATTCATACTACTTTTGGATCCAAAAAACACATTTAAGGCCACATTTCATAGAAACATACTGGTTGGAATGGACCTTTAAAGAACACTAGTTTAACCCCCTGCTAGGGGCTGGGACATCTTTCACTAGATCAGGTTGCTCAAAGACCTGTCCAACCTGACCTCGAACACTGCCAATGATGGTGCATCCACAACTTCCCTGTGCATACCATTTAAGGTCATATCATTAATACACATTTCCTGACATCAGGTATCATGAACAACAATTTGGGAACAGGAGTAAGATATAAAATATCCCTCAAGGAATGAAATAAGATCATAATAACATGAATGCTGAATTTAAGAAATCCACTCTGCTTTCAGGAGATACATTCAGCCTCCATACCCAAAGTGCAGTGGTATCAATCTGCCTGCTCCACCAGTGCTGAGAAGCTTCTTATTAGTTTAGTGTGTCTATCCTGAACTGTTAATTTTATGTTTATTCCCTTCGAACTACACTCACTTATGATCTTTGCCTTTACATACAAACATCCCTAGCTTTAATATATTACTCGTTCCACAAAAGCAGTTATCTAAATTTCATTTTAAATAAAAGACAGCAATATCCTCATGAGCAAAACGATTCCTATCCAGACATTTCAAGTGAAAACTCTTACTTCCCTCCTCTCCTCTATTACTACTGTAATAGTAGCACCATCTTATCCTGAATAACCTGTCAGACATGTATTTAAACCTTTTGTAAAATGCTCTCAAATTACTTGAGCAAATCACACACTCTTCAGAGAAAGGAGAGTCTTCTGGCCCACCTGGAGTTTTTCTGTTGTAGGAGAATTAGTAGAGTACACTATCAACCTTAGTACTGTAAGTAAAAAAAGTGCAGGTGCAGCACTCGTCTATTGAAGAGGCTGCCTCGTTCAGATATTCTTCCCTAAACAGCTAATACCACAGAGTGTGCCAATCCACTGATCCTAAGAGACTGATAGGCTCATAATAGAGATTCACAAGAACCAGATTTAATTCTAGTACTGGCACCAATTCCTGAATTACCTCAGTCAAATGTTTTGACCTTGCTGAACCCCTTCATCCTTTGCAAAGTAAGAGAAGTCTGATTTTGGTGACTCGTGAATGCTTAAGCAAACTCAGTTTATTAGAAGTTTATGTTACAGCTTTTGCAATGTAAAAAGGCAAAGTATTTAAGGAAGTTGCATTTGTCTGAGGTACAACAGTTCCTAAATGAAATCTCATTTAGTAGATAAAAGCAGTACAGCGACTGTCATGGAGAACTCAATGTTCTCTACAGAAAAATGATAGGATAACACACATCCAATAGCAGGACAGTAGAGACTACTTTGGACTTTGGGACAAGACTGTATTCTGCCAGATAAGTGCAGTATCTAACACTTCTCAGTCTTTTCATTCTAACAGCTTTGGATGTCTTGCAAAATAAGTATTTTTGAGAAAGCCATTATGGAGCAAGTAAAATTCTAGAGAACAAATACAAGAGTAATCAAAGGCTATAAACATTTCAGACAATCAGAAGCAGCACTTTCAGTTCAGATTGCTTTATACTGGAAATTTATGGCACTCAGGTCAGCCACAAGTCCCTGGGTCAAAACATAACATGCTTACCTACCACCTGACAAGATGGCATAACCCTCAGAAAACAGAGCCATAAAGGGCTGATCTTGCTGACCTTCACACATGCAGGTTTGCAGAACTCGTTACAGGACCAAAGCCTCTAAGAAGGTAATGCTTTTTGGTAAACACCGATCTCCACCCTCGCCATAAATTCCTGGAAGTGATCATTACCGTAGTATTACCACAACAAAACAGAAGTCTACCATTCCTTTCTGAAGGCAGTGCAATTTGTGACTACAGGAGAAGATCTATAATAAGAAACCATAATACCAGAAAGATTGATTTCCTCCTCATCACTTTACATCAACAGCACTCCATCTTCCAGTTCTGCTCATTTTACAGGTACCACTGGGGCAACAGGTTTGCATGGATTTGAACTGCAAGGTTTCTGCTTACTGCAGAGGAGTGGACAGTGCCCCTCTGTGAAGCATGCAAGCGTGCAGTATGTGATGGTGAAACCAGGCTTTCAGGGACAGGCAATGTTGTTAGTAATACTATCTCCAGTTACGCAAACATTAAAGAGGACAATAAGTGTAAAAGTCTCAATTTCCCACAAGCAGCAGATATCACTGTAATTTTTTAAAAATACCTCTCTTCAAACAAAACTGCACCTCGGTATTCTCTAGGACACCAAATTATGGCTACTGTCAGACCATAATTCATGCAGAGTCCTGACTTGCATGAAATTAAAGTCCAATATGACATTACCAGCACCTGCCTTTAAAAAGGAGAATTCATGCGAACATACAATAGAGAAGTGCAGGCTATAAATGTTTCCACTGCATGAACATTTTCCTAAACTTTGATTTCTATTAAAAGATGGGACAAGTCAACTCAGCATTATTTTAAACTTCACTGAAAAACTAATGATAAGCAGTTTTTCCATGTTTTGTTTGAAGCACTGAAATTGTTATATAGGGGAGAGTGGGGATGGAGGGGGGGGTTCTTACATTTTTCCTGTAACAGCCATAAGACAGGTGAGAAACGAGAGGTAATCCTTCCCCTCTACTCAGCACTAGCGAGACCACACCTGGTCTACTGGGTCCAGATCTGTGCTCCCCAGTGTAAGGGAGGCATGGACATACTGGAGAGAGTTCAGTGAAGGGCCACTAACACAAAGAAGGGAGACCAGAGCATCCTTCCTATGAGGAAAGGCCGAGAGAGCTGGTACTGTTCAGCCTGGAGAAGAGAAGGCTCAGGAGGACCTCAACAATGTGCATAAATACCAAAAGGGAGGACACAAAGATGACGACAGAACCAGGCTCTTTGAAGTGGTGCCCAGTGGCAGGACCAGAAGCAATGGGCACAAATGGAAACACAGGAGGTTACCCCTTTTTCACTGCGAGGGTGACGGACCACTGGTACGGGTTGTCCAGAGAGGTTGTGGAGTCTCCATCCTTGGAGATATTCAGATGTCTGGATGCCATCCTGGGCAACCGGCTGTAGGTGGCCCTGCCTGAGCAGGAGGGTTGGACCAGACCACCTCCAGAAATCACTTCCAACCTCAACCATGCTGTGATCCACCAATCACAAAGCAGCACACCTTCCACACAGCTCCTATCTTCACACAGGACCATAAAGACGACTTCGTTCTTTTACAACACATTGCCTGCAAAATCCCAGAAATTTAATTCTTAATCACTTTGTATTTCTCTTCTTTGCACTTTCTCCCTACACCAGTCATTTTCATCTGGGTGTTCACTGATTTCCTTAAACTGTCTGCAAAACGAAACTACAGAAATAACTTTTACATTCTTTACTACACATAAAACAAAGGTATTTACAGACCTCCTACAAAGTTTCAGGAGTTTCACAAATTAAAAGCAGTAGGTGAAAAAGAGTGACTGTCTTAAAACCTCTTTCTTCCATTTTGCAAACCCTTTAGAACATGTCATATAAGAGAAGTTAAAAACAAAAAAAAGGGGGGGGG
>VZSZ01004927.1:727424-747259 GCA_013398815.1 Ibidorhyncha struthersii
GCTCGCCCCCCGTCCCGGGTGCCTTAGGAGTAACTCACCGCTGCTTCGGCCAGAGCCGGCCGGGCTGCCCGCGGCCAAGCGCTCCCCGGCGGCCTCCGGCGCTGTGGCTGCGCGGGGGCCTCTCCGCAGAGCAGCCGGGGCGAGAGGTGCCGGGTTCCCGCCGCCCCGACACGGTCGCCTCCCACGGGACGCCAGCGGGCGGCTCCCCGCCCTGGGGAAGGTGTCGCCGGGTCTGCAGCTACCGGGCGAAGCGACCCGGGACGCTTTGGGAGGCGCGAAGGGACCCGCCGCGGTGCGGGGAGGATCTCGCCGGGCGGCAGAGGCCGGTCTGCCCGGCCCTTCCTCCCCCCGCCTCGGCCCACCGCGGCTCCCCGCGGGCGGGGAGGGCTGGGGCGGCGCAGAGCCGCTCAGCCTCCCGCCGTGTTGCCGGCTGAGGGGCCCTGCGTTTTTGCCCAGTGTTCGGATTTCTTCGGGCCGCCTTGGCCGTCTCGCTTTTGAATGGCCCGGGCCGGCACAGCCGGCTTAGTGCCGCGGGGACGTGTTCCTGGATTTGTCACGGTGCCTGCGAGAGCGCTGCCGGCCTGAGGAGGGCAAAAAGGCTTGAGCAAAACCCTTGCCAAGCAGCCAGCCTGGCTGCAGGGACGCTGGTGGACACTACAACCGTCATGGGAATAGGAGAGAGAGGGTCGCGGTGAAAGGTAGACGTTCAAAATACGTGTTTCCTCAAGTGTGGGTGAGGAACGAAGGAGAAGGAACCTTGCCCATGCCCTCCTGGAGAGGAAAATTGCAGTATGAGTGCAAGACGCATTAGACACCAGAAAATCCCCAAAGGAAAGGACTTGTTATTAATGTCCCACCAACAGAGAAAAGCTTTAGTCCGAGTCTTAATAAATCTAATTTAAAAACCACAAAGAAAAAAAGAAACCCAGAGGAAATCAGGACTTCTTATTTCTGCAGCTCACAGAACTATTTGTTGGAGGAGCGTTTGATGATTGTTTTTGTTTACCGGCAAGGGAAGAACAGAATTGTGTCCAAGGTTACAGCTGGTAAGACAAAAAAGTTGCAGTCATGCTGGTGACAGGATTCCGGAAGCGCGGGATGTGTGTTAACCTCCAGCGAGTGCAAATGGGGGGGTTGACCCTGAATAACCCACAAGAAGAAATGATCCAGAGCTTTACAGATGCAAACAAAGAGAATCACAGATGGGGACGTGCTTGAGTGACAGAAAAGAGAGGAGAAATGTTACAACGACAAGAGAGGATTCACAGGCGTCCGCTGAGCAGGCTGTCTTTAGAGCAGATCCCCTGGAAGTGACTAAGGGTGCAGTTAGATGGGGCGTGTGAGTCATCCTGAAAGCTTGCTGCTCCCCAAAGTAGCAGGCTGCTCTCCCCAGTTCTCCTATGGAGGAGCCAGGCACTCCTGGGTTTCCCGAGCGCTGGCTCTAGTGCTTAGGATTCCTCAGTGAGTGCCTCAGTTTACTAACCTGACAGAGAACTAATTTTTTTTTTTTTCCTTGTCAGTTTTCTGCCAGAACGGTGAACTGAATAGATTCACCCTAAGGTCATAGAAGTATCAGGAGTGAGTACAAAGGAAGAGTTGAAATCATCCGTCTGGGAGGAACAGGACCATCCTGACACTGACTCCTAAATCATCTCAGTAGTCTCAGCTAACGCCTCCCTGAAATAGAAACTTCATGTTACTGCTAGGAAGTTGAAGATGTAGGTGTCATTGAAAAGGTTGGTCCCTTCCACTTCCCACCCCCAGCTGAGTTCTCGCATTGCTTCCTTTGTGCCCAGTCTTGTATACATGTGACCCTGGGGGTTAGCCAGTGAGCAAGCTAAATCAGGAGACTTTAAAAAAGGGTAGTTTTCTGACTAATTCCTGAAACAGCTAACAATGGAGTCAGATGAGTGGCAGAGGTTACACAAGAGAAGGAACAAGACCGTGTGCTTGCAAACAAGGGATCGAGCCTTTCAGCAGCAGCTGGGCACTAGTTGTGAGGTGTAACATAAGCCAAAGACAGCAGTGAGGAGGAATGGTCTGCACAGTGAAGGAGAAGTACTTTTGAGAAACAGGGTTTGCTTTGTGCTTTACCAAATGGCAGTGAGAAGCAGGGTGGAGGGGAGGCAAAGATAGGCTGGTAAGGAATTTAAAAACAAACAAAAAAGCTTTCAGTTCTGCTAAAACAGAGGAAGACACACAACAGAGGCATCTTGGAATCAGAGCCCAGGAAGAAAATCCAATGCTGAAAAAAACAGAAGGCAGAAATGATCTACAGGCGGTGGGAGAACCAAGGAGTAGAAAAGTGAAGATTCACACCAACAATAGAGAGAAACAAGTCTGCATGATTGGAAACTTGTTGTTGAGAAGAACCAATTGACCAAATGTCTGTAAGGAACAAGGATTTGAGATGTACTGCTAAGACTGAAAAGCGCCTTATTAGAGTGAGAAGTCCTTCACAGTGGGACAAATGTCAATGACGTGCACTACTTATATACAAACACAATGTGTGGGAGTACATCAGGGGAGACGATTTGGGACTACGGGATAGCCCCGTGTGCAAGGTGCGTGTCTGTACACTGATCATGGGATACAGTAGCTGTTGTTTGGTTGCTGCACCAAATCCTCCTCGTAATTTTTTGTTGCATGGTGCTCTAGAGCATATAAACATACTCTGTTACATTCTTAGACCTATCTCAATTCATCCACCCAGTAATTCTGAAGCTGGCGATTGACACAGTAACCAGATATTTTAAAAAAAGTTTCCTAGATTTCTCTGCTCTCTTTTTGTTTTCACCCTCCTACCCGTTTCCTCTCTTCTTGATTATTACATTGTATTTATCACATTCCTTCTCAATTTTGCTTCCTTGATAATATCTCTGGAAGAGACTTTTTATTTCAGCCCTGCTGAAATAGAAGACTTCTCAAATATACTTTCCGGTGCACATGCTGTTGTTTTGCTTGCATGTTCCTCACTTGCTGTCTCTAGAGCTTCCTTTATAGTCCCTGTAAAAAAATGAAAGTATACAATATTGCTTTAAAAGCATTTGAAAATTCAGTTTCAGAAATCTCTGGTTAGTTTGCCATCTGAAGATTATTTTAATCTCAGAGAACAAGCTAATTCTGATAGGCATGAACAAATGATCTGAGAAAAAAAAAATCACTAAAACATATGTCATGAATGTGTTTCTGAATAGCTGTGTTTTGGATTTAAGAAGAAAGGAGTTGTGGTGCTTCCTCTTTTTGTTCTTCCTGCTGATACCTGGTATTACTGGTGCCATTTCTCAGACTTTTCTATCAGCATGGACTAAGAAATGCTGAAAGTCCTTTAAAAGGATGTATGAAGTGACTGCACAATGCTACCTGTGCAACATATTTTCTTGTTTAATTTTTTTCTGTAAAGCTGTCATTGCTTTTACTTGATTACCAGTCACATAGATTCTTGCAAGTTGTCTGAGTGAGCATGTGAAAACTAAAAATGTGGGTAATTTTGGTGGATTTTTCTGGTTGTTTTTTGGGTTTCTTTGTTTTGTTTTGTTTTTGTTTTACAACAAGGTATGCAATATTACCTTTGCTGGAAGAACCAAATCAGCAGAAAAGCTTTTCTTGTTCAGAGCGCTATGCTTCCTTCAGGTAGCATCAGCCAACACCAATGCTTTCTCCTTCTTCAACTGCTTCTCTACTGGATTTTTTTTTTTTTTTCTGTAAAGGGGCTGCATCTTTCAGGAGCAATACCATCTTATGGCATTGGTCTGAAAGTGTTATTGTGACTGTGACCTAAGGAGAGCAGACACATATAATTTGAAAAAGAACACAAGGAAAATGAGAGGCTAAATAAAGAAAAAGTGAAAGTTGGCACACAAGCTAAAGCATAAACACAAGCAAAGGAGACAAATAAAATGAAGATAAAAGGTCTTAAGGAGAAACCTCATTTAACATGTTCTGCATAGAGGATCATATATAATAATTATGGCCAAAAAGAAGTATTATTCCAGAGCGTACAGTCTGAAAAAACATGAACAAAGCAAACAGTGACTCAGAAGGTGGAGTTTTGTACATATTTGACATTAATGAAATGCAAGTTTGAATATATAGTTTGTAAAGCTCAGATTAGCATTAGAACTGAAGACAAGTATACAAACAAAGAGGAAATGAAATGCAAGATAGTAGGATAATGATAAATGTGCCAGACATACATTTTTCAAGAAAAGGGAAAAAAAGTGCAATCAAGCAAAGCTAAATGAAAATTACACTGTGGAATGATGATAATACCCTCAAGATATTGTGAATTCTAATCAGGATGCAAAGGTTATCGTGAGTATACAGGATGAATCTTCTGAATATGCATCATAAAAGCCATTGCTTTCTGCTGAAACAGTGAATTTGTATACCTGATAACCAAGCGTTTGACTCTTGTGTGAGTCCAAACTGCTGAATGTATTTGAAGAAAATGGGATGTCCTTCCAACATGTTAGACCTAGAACAGATGGTGTAGTTCAACAGCATCTGCTTTACACACTACTTATTGCATTAGAATAAGGAATAATATGAACACTGAAATACACAGAAAAAGGAAGCATCACTAATAATTTTACATAATCTCAAAATTACATAATCAGCACCATAGTCACTGAAAAAGCAAGATTTTGACAAGGCCTATTCAGCCTTCCTGCATAAGGAAGGTGGTCATCTCATCATATTTTGGAAGCCAGCAGGTAGGCTTAGGTGTTGAGAACGTTGTTAGTAGTGAACCTTGCAGCAGAAAAGTATCAGCTCTGCCAGCCAGCCTCCCAAATCAGCATCAGAGCTGATGATACTCAGGAATGTGATATGAGGAATGCCTGGCAGAAACTGTGGTAGTCCATAACAATTAACCCCACCTCATTAGCAGATAAAACTGAATACAAACAAACAAACAAAAAAAGAGGAAGTTGTTTTTTATTTCAGTATCACATACAGAGCAGTTGCTGACTTCCCAAGGAAACCCAATGATTTTGAGAAGGTAAAAGTAGCTTGTGATATGCCAACCTTTAAAGATATTAAACTCAGAGAGTATTAAAATTTGCAGAGTATCTTACCACATCTCTTTCAAATCTTAGACATATGCAAAGCATTGAGACCATAATGGAGGAAGAGGCAACACAAGCATGCTATACATGCAGCAGTGGTGACCTTACAAGTTGATCCAGCAAGGCAAGATTTGGAGCCCTGTTCTTATAACAGAAACCACTAGTAGTTTGTGCCTCACCGGTGAAACAAACATATCGACAAGGACTGTTTTGCAATAATGTTTCTGCAGTGAAAAGGTCAACTCTGTGATTGAGAAAACAAATTTCCAAATAGAAGAATCCCAGAAGCTACCAAAAAAATGTGAAAAATCATTGAAAATATCATCAGCATATGATACTGAAACTGTAACATTTAAATTTATTTAATGACTTTGAGGACCAGTGAGTACCTTGTACCAGAAAAACAAGGCAATGAAATCATGAGAACCTTAGTATTACCACAGAAATGCAGCAATAAAGAAAAACACACACAGTTTCACTCAAACAATGAAAGTATGTTAGTTTCAAGAGGGTGTTGGAAAAGAATCTGAGAATAAAAGGCACAAGATAAAGATGTGTTTATGTTCATGTCCATCGTTATGCTAAACTGGTCAAAGACCAGAAAAGTGGCCCCACGTACCTCCCAGGAATGGCAGAACTGTCAAGGCAAATGGAACATAAAAATATTATATATGAGCAACTGACTCATCATACCCAGGACACTGAGAATAGAAATTCTCTTGAGAATAGGGTCAGTCTGGAATAGAAAGAAACACCATGTACTAACAAGATGGGATAGAGCATGCGTAATCCTGATAGCTGGGAGAAAACCTAGTACATGTGGCAAAATAAACCAGAAGTATATAGCACCTTCAACGGGTGCTAGAACAAACTAAAGAACAGATCTTCTTACCAAAGGAAAACAAAATGTGGAAATGTACCTTAGTATTACAGGCTACTCGTCAGACTTTTGGGAACCAGGCAAAATGTCAGAGGCTTCCACGGTATCCATTGAGAGTAGAGCAGCAAAGTGTTTAAGCATTCCTGAACTATGTGGTTTCAATCACAAGATCTCAGTTTACCTTAAGTTAGATCATATATTTATTTGAGAACAAGAATTTGATTACATCTGACTGTCCCCTATAATAGCCAGGCGAATAGCAAGGCTGAGTTTGCTGTACGGATTGCTAAGAGTATTGAAATGGTGCAAACAGCAGAGAGAATATTTTGCATTCCGTTCTTGAATGTTGAAAATATTCCCACAGAAAAGTTTACTGCAGTTGAGTACAATGCTTGAAGTCATGTTCGGTAATAGGCTAAAGGAGTAACAGACTAAAGCAGTAAGAAAAAGGCAAAAGATAAGAGTCTTATAATTACAGCCCTGACTTGTATTTGTATTTAGATTCTTTCTTCAAGATAACTCTCGTACTGGAAGCAAGTGACATGTTTGAAGAGAGAATTCCCAATTCTTATACCAAATCAAAGGGAAAATTCCCTATCTTGACTATATTGAAATTGTGCATCAGATGGTGAGAAAGATGCAGACATGTAATGAAGTGTGTATCAATAACCAAAAAGTGCCCTGGTTCCTAAGAGGTACTGGAAAGAGGAGCGCTAGGAGTCAATGTGTCCCCCCATGTGTGCCATTAATTACACTGAAAATTCTTCATCATGAAGACATTAAATTTGAAAGGCTATGAATCTCTGACTTATTTGTTATTAAAGCATTCTTTTGTGTTTCTCTAGGTACTTTGTAATGCTACTGCCACTATTATATGAAGATCTCAAAAGACTTTGTTGAAGTTCATACTATCTCACTCGCCCAAAATAAGATATTTACCCCCTTTGCATAAAAAACAGTCCTAACCTAGACTAATTTAACAGAAAGCTGTACATGGGACTAAACACTAGGAATTACGAAGGAAAGGCAGTAACTTTATAGTTATTGTGCCTCTTGGACAGGGACAATGAAACTAAGTGACTTCTCTAAGATCTGCCATCAAACTGAACTGCTGTCAGGAGTGGTTTGTGATTGAGCTAATATTCTATTCCTTCTTTATATTGGTCACCCTCATCAGAGCCAAAGATAAAATACAGTTTTCTAGAATCTAAATAAATCCCTCTTCAAAGCATACTTTTATTGTGCTTTCTAAAAGAAACCGGGCGACGTCTACTTATGCATTCAGTTTATTTATATCTAGTCGACTACTCATTTACATTAAAAAATAAATGAAAAATTTATCTTGCCTGTGCAGTTTCAAAGCTGTAGCTTCATTGGTAGTTACAGATCAACTCTGTAATTGCCAAAAACACATGCTGCAAAATGGGACAGGATCTGAAGTTGTTAAGAAGTAATTTTGCCATGCATACACACATGGCATTTTTCAATGCTCCTGAGTCTGGTCAATTTTATGTAGATATCCAATAAACAAGCAAAAATTATACCTGTGTGCGGCACTGATCTCTTACCAGTTCTGTAGACTCTCTACCAAACCCCTCAACAGCTGAACTGTGACAAAATGTGTAACTAATGCGGTTTGATTTCCTCCAGACCTGTGCTTTGTGCCTGCAGCCTCTGCTGTCTAAGAAGGTATGAAACAAACCTGAAGAGCTTCTTGCAGCTGACGCCTTTTTAACATCTTTCTCCTAAATAGAATGGTTTGGGTTTTGTTTTCGTTGTCTTTTTTTTTTTTTTTTTTTCAGTATTTGGGGGGTTTAAATTCATACTGAAATTTTCCTACAGTGGGAGTAAAAAAAAAAAAATCTGACCATCTGTTATCATACAGCCTGAAGAAACATTGATTCCTTCCTGTTAAGCATACTATTTATTTTATCAAATCTGGGTTCAAACCTGGTAGGAGATCAAGGTGAAGGTGAGACAACAGACAAAATGATTCTTTACAATTTGCCTCAGGAAGACACACTAAATGTTACATGTTTTGTTACATAACATAAAAGCATACCTATTTGACTTGTTCAGGGGCCTTAAAACCAGCTAATATCAGACCACACTAGGATGGAAAATAATGCGAAAACTCTACTTTACTGCTAAAACCGAAAAACGCTTGTTTCACGGGCTAAATTTCGTCATATAACAAAGCGCTCCCCAATGAAGAGTTTACAGATCGCCGTAACAGAACTGACGACCCTACGTGTTGCCTTGACCGACGCCAGACCCAGGCAGGTTTAATAAAAAAGCCCCAAGCGCCCAGGCTGAGAGCGGCGGGGCACTGACGGACACACCCCCCCTCCTTCGCCGAGGGACGTCCCTGTCCCCTGAGTTCACCATGTCCCGCCCGCCGCGGCGCCTCAGCCTGCCCGACCGTTAGCCCGGCACTGGCGGTTGCCTGGCAACCGGGCGGCTGCGCCCCTGACGCCCCGCCCTCTCAGGCACGTGCGGCCCCACCCCACCGAAGCACCGCCCCCTCCCGTCGCGACCGCGCCCCGCAACATCCGGGAACTCCCCTCTGGCCCGGGGCTCGTGGACCCGCTCTGATGTAGGCGCCTCCTGGCCCAATGGCTGCTCCGCTCTGTTTCCGGCGTCTGGCGCCGTCTCCTGGATACGGGCGCGGGGTGGCGACCAACCGGCCGGTGCGGGGGGGGGGGTAGACCCGCCGGAGACCTGGCGTTGTGTTCTTTGCTACAGCAAGGGAAATAAAACCAGTTCCCGGAGACAGTCTGCCTGTTGCGTCGATGCCCCTCCCTCTGGCCATATTTTATGGCGCGCAGGGATGAGTTTTCCCTCGGGACACATCCCAATCCCTCCTTCCCTCCCACTGGGGCATGGAAGACTCCGGCGCGAGGGGGCGGGGCGGCGCCGCCTTCCGGTGGTGGCGGCGGGGNGGCGGCGATAGCAACGCTGCCGCCTCTTTGCGCACTCCCCTCCGCCAGCCTCGCAGGTAGGGCCGTTGCTTCCCGCGGACGCCTAACGGCCGTTCGCTGGCAGGGCGCGCGCGCCTAACGGCCCTCGGGCCGCGCGCGAGGCGGGGCCCTCCGCCCCTGTCCCCCGTCGGGGGGCGCGAGCGCGCAAGAAGGCAGCCGGCTGCCCCCGCCCGCCCCCTCAGCGCCCTGGTCGCGCACCTTCGGCCATAGGTCCCAGTGCAGGCTCAAAACTGGGGGGTTGGGGCTGGCACACCCCCCGTCCCCCCCTCCACCCTCCCGAAGGCCTCCTGAGGAGCAGGAGACCCGCCNCAGGAGCCCCGCCGGGGTATGGCCTGCCCTTATGGCCCCCTCCCCCCTGCTGCGGGGGGGCCAGGAGGCCGCCGCGTCCCGGGGGTCGCGGTGCAGCGCCTCAGGCCTGCCGAGCTGGCCGCTTTTGATGGCGGGAGATCTCGGGCGCTGAGTGTGCTGCTCTGTTCAGAGTGCTCTGGCCATTCAGCAAGAGAAGGAAGAAACGCTTCCAGAACCATGTCTCCTTGGTGGTGTGGTCCTGTATCCTGCCCAGAGCAAAGGCGGTTCCCTTGGCAGCTGGAGTCTGCTGCTTTGGGTGCTTCTGTAGAGGTCTGGACCTGTTTCATTGCAGGTGGTGGTGCGGCAGGCTTCACAGTAGCCATCTCACCTTGAGATGCTTCTCTTCACTTTTTGTGTCGCTTTATTCGATCGCTACACTTTACGTCCAAAACAATGAGTGTGCTGCAGCTGTTGAAAGTCTGCCTCGTGGGTCATGCTCCATTGGTTTGTGTACTGAAATGATAGTATAGCCATTACTGTTGGGATTCAGGGATGCAAGACTAGATCATAGAATCATGGAATGATTTAGGTTGGAAGGGACCTTAAAGATCATCTAGTTCCAAACCCCCTGCCGTGGGCAGGGACACCTCCCACTAGACCAGGTTGCTCAAAGCCCCATCCAGCCTGGCCTTGAATACTGCCAGAGATGCTTCTCTTTTCCCTGTAGCCTCTTGCAGAGCAGCTCATGGAGACCATATTTGCAATACTGCCAATCATGAGGTAGCAACAAAGGCTTCCCTGTCTCATGACCATGACTATTCTGTCCCAGTGTGTTTGTGTGTCATTGCTAATGCTATTGTCAGATAACCAAGTATTTCTGTACTTGTCATTGAGCCTGGCATGCACTTGTCTGGTTTATTGCATAAGCGGATGGTGGTATCTTTCATATGACCAACATGAAGATATCTTCCATCTATCTAACGAGTATATACTTCAGTCTTGTGCTTGAAGAATTCTTGCAAAAGAAGTTCAAGGAAGTCGGTGTGGTCATATCAGTTTTGGGGATGGGCTGTGGGTTGGCAATCTCCTTTGCTGGATACATTTCTATGGCATTGCCGTTTTGGGATCTTTGTGTGCTAGGGGATGATGTTATGTTTTTGTTTTTGTTTTTTTTGTTTTTTTTTTGTTTTTTTTTTGTGTTTTTTTTTTTTTTTTTTTTTTTTTTTTTTTTTTTTGTGTGTTTTTTTTTTTGGTTTTTTTTGGTTTTTTTTTTTTTGTTTTTTTTTTGTTTTTTTTTGGTTTTTTTGTTTTTGTTTTTAAGCTATCCAGAAAAAGAACATAAAGAATGTTATAAAGATCTGTATGAATCAGAAAAGCAAGGTAGGGAAATAGAGAACCCTGTCTGTTCTGATGCTATATCTTTGTGCCTTATTTTGATATGTTTGGCAAACTGATAATTGTACAATTACCTTGCTCTCATACATAACTTTAGGAAAAAATCTTCCTTCCTATGTTATACTGGCTGTACCTAGTTGTTTGCTTAGTGCTAGGTAAAATCATCATACTAATTTACAGAATTAATCTCAAGGCTTTTGAATTGTAATGGCGAGATTCTTCCTTCTTATGAGAAGAAAACTTTTGTCTTGGGTAACTATCTTTGGTAAAGGAAATCCTGGAATCGTGAGGTTGCTACATATGTTGTAAATTTTGATCATCCAAATCCCACTGTGGCACCTGGCTGATGTTTTGGCAAGAACCATTATTATAGTACTGCTGCTGCTGCCCAGCCCTTTTTTGTATTTTCACTTGAGTGCTGTCTGAAAACATGGGAATTCTCTAGTCTTCATTTTATTTTTGATTTGTGGCTCTGGGAGCTTCGTGTCTCATGAAAGAGGTAAAGTGCAATTGAGTTTGTGGTTTCTGATTAGGCATTTGGCAGCTGTACTACCTAAGCAGCCCTTCCTCTCCATCCTTGCTGATCATTCCTGTTGCTTCACTACCCTCTCCAATATGCTGCTTTTCTATGGTTTTAGGATAACTACATTGAGAACTGGTCTTGTTGAAGAGAAAACAATAGTTTTATAAACAAAATGGAAGAAGTTATGTAGAGATGAGAGAGAGCAACTCCAAATGGCTTGGAAATGATTAAATTGGTAGTTGGAAGAACTGGGTATCAGATGTGAAGTTGGCCTGGAGTTGGAAGAACTTACTACAAGGTGGTCACTGGGGACTAGTTAGCAATATAACCTATTTCTGGAGTATGCCGATATTGGGATTTGGTACGTCAGTGCTCTTGCATCAGTGGAATAGCCAAGGAACATGATGGAGAGCTGACTCAGAACTCTTACTTCATGTATTACAGTTGCTTCAGTGTTTTGATGTCAATTCGCCCATTGCTCCAAGTGTTCTCTGAAAGAATAATTGTGGAACAAAAGAATTAACCAGACTTCTATGAAAACCATCTAACTGTTTAAATATACAAATGCCACTTCCTGGGTTTGCAAGAAATAGCAGTAGTTTCATTTGTTTCAGTATGTAAATTAAAGTATATACAATTCTTGCAAAAAAATATAGTTATAAATATAAATTAAATTTCTGTTGAACTCCCTGACTGCCACAATATAACGTTGGTCAACATATTTACACAGCTTCTATTTGCAAGGAATTCTTTCTATCCATGAAAAATCCTTAGTGCTGAGTCCTATAACTGATAAAGCTACAATCAGTTTCACATTGGTAGGAACACTAATAGTCACAAAGTCTTGAGTTTTTTTTTCAGTTATGTTGATGACATCAGTTATTTGGCAGGTTTAAATTGCATTGTGAAAAGTTACAGGGGCACATTTGCCTCAGGTGCCCTTGGGCAGAAATGGCAATATTATTTGGCAAGGCTTTTAGTATAGACTACTCATTTAGACAGCAGTTTTATGGAGAACATACAATTTTAATTTTGGTAGTATGACTTTTATTTATGGATAAAATGTTTAGAATATGTAGCTATGGCCCTCCATAACTTTTTGAATGTGTTTAGAGCTTTGGAAGGGGAAAATACTATCACCTGTTCAAAAATTTTGATTACATTTCCTAAGAGGAGGCCTTCTGTGAAGTTTGATCTTGCTGGAAGTATATAATCCCTACTTTTAAGAATTGGGAGGGTAAATCCTATACATCAATGATTATTAAGTTTGAATGCTTTCCCCCGTTTCCCCTTCCTTTAAAGGTTTATTTGTTCATGAGACCAATACCATGTTTCCAATCCATTGCCTGTAGAGCATCCTTGAGCATGGAGAACTTCATTCTGTATGAGGAGATTGGAAGAGGAAACAAGACAGTTGTTTATAAAGGAAGAAGAAAGGGGACAATTAATTTTGTTGCCATTCTTTGCACTGATAAATGCAAAAGAGCTGAAATAACAAACTGGGTAAGTAACGTTTTTTCTCTGCTAAATCTGTGAAAAGATACAGCTTACAAAATCGTGGTAGCACAGGTAAAATAAAAGAAAAATACCATGTCCTACTTTACTTGGAGTTTGTCGCCATTTAGATCAGCTTCTTAAGATTTTAAATTCTTATACTTTAAATAGAGTCTTATTTTAATGTATTTATTTCTTCATCTAATTTTACTGTTGTTTAAATCACACACATAAACCCTTGCTTACAGGCTTACTGTTTCTATGATATCTCAGAAAACTTGTAAGAACAGTTACTTGCATGTAGTGGTTTGCATTATTTTGTTATCCATTGTGCAAATGCAGTGGTAGTACTACCTTCCAGTAAACAATAAATTTCTTACTTACGAAGACAAAATTATTTTTGCTGAAGGAATAGTATTTAAGGTAAATCAATTCTTGTCTGTAAAAGCCTGGCAAAATTTTAAACATACAATACTTTCTGGAAGAGAAATTGTAACTTGTATAGTTAGATGTTTCAAATATTTTATTTTTCCAGTAAATGAATTTTGTTTCTGTCTGGGTCTGGGTTGACCCTAGCTGGACACCAGGTGCCTGCCAAGCTGATCTATCTCTCCACCTCCACAGCTGGACAGGGAAGAGAAAATACTTCAAAAGACTTGTGGGTCTAGATAGGGATGGGAGATTATCATCACAGGCAAAACAGACTTGACTTGGGGAAATTAGTTTAATTTATTGCCAATAAATTAGAGTAGGGTAAAACTAAAACTAAATCTTAAAACACCTTCCCCCACCCCTCCCTTCTTCCTGGGTGTAACTTCACTCCCGAATTCTCTACCTCCTCCCCCTGAGTGGCACAGGGGAACTGACTGCAATCCCCCATTCCCTGTCCATCACACGTTGTTCCTGCCACTGTCTTGCCCTCAGGAGGAGGACTCCTCACACTCTTCCCCTGCTCCAGCATGGGGTTCCTCCCGTGGTAGACAGTCCTCCACAAACTTCTCCAACATGGGTCCTTCCTATGGGCTTCAGTTCTTCATGAACTGCTCCAGCATGTGTGTGTTCCATGGGCTGCAGTCCTTCAGGAACAGACTGCTCCAGCGTGGGTCCCCCATGGGGTCACAAGTCCTTCCAGGAAACCTGCTCCAGCATGAGCTCTCCTTGGGGTCAAAGCCTCCTTTGGGGGCATCCCCCTGCTCTGGTGTGGGGTCCTCCACAGGCTGCAGGTCGATATCTGCTCCACTCCATGGGCTGGAGGGGAACAGCCTGCCTCACCATGGTTTTCACCACAGGCTGCAGGGAAATCTCTGCTCTGGCACCTGGAGCATCTCCCCTCCCTCCTTCTTCACTGATCTTGGTGTCTGCAGGGCTGTTTCTCTCACATATTCTCATTCCTCCCTCCAGCTGCAGTTCTCCAGCAGTTTTTCCTGCGCTTCTTAAACATGTTATCCCAGAGGTGCTACCACCATCGCTGATGGGCTCAGCCTTGGCCAGTGGTGGATCCGTCTTGGAGCCGGGTGGCATTGGCCCTATCAGACATGGGGGAAGCTTTTAGCAGCTTCTCACAGATGCTACCACTTTAGCCACCCTGCTACCAAAACCTTGCCATGCAAACCCAGTACGATTTCATATTCCATCTCATTGTTTCAATGATAATTTGTTGGGCAATTAATGAAACTGCTCAGTTCAAACATTTTGTTCTTAGAAGCATATTAATCTTAGAAAGCCCTCGGGGATACCTTACATACCACTCTGAGAAGACACAGAGGCTTCTGTAGAGATTAGGCCATGAAGGTGTGATAGAAATGTAGATTTCCAGGGACCCTTGAATGATTGCTCTTGCCTGATAAGATTAAGAATGATGGAAAAATTTGTTTTTACTTTCTCTTACTGTGCTCAATGTATTGTCCTACACTTGTGTTCTTTCTGAAAAATAAAGTAGGAATGCAAGTTTGACTCGGAATTCTGATTGCCAGTTTGTTATTGTTTTAGTGATGCAGGAAAGTTAAATAGTGATTATAATTTTGGGTTGGGGAACTTCTGTTTCTTTTTTTTTTTCTCTATTTTTAAGAACAGGTGAGTTGGGCAGAGTCTATGAGGAAAGTGATCTTTCTCCAGCATACATGTAAAACTGAAATATTTGAATTGGAGAACAATNCCCCAGTTAAGTATGTTAAAAACTTTGTTCTAGGTTCGCCTGACTCATGAAATCAGACACAAGAATATAGTGACATTTCATGAATGGTATGAAACAAGCAACCATCTCTGGCTTGTAGTGGAATTATGCACAGGTAAGATAAGCTCAAAAGATAAAAACTTATAGAGTGAGTATTTGTAAGAGATTTCTTATAAGAGTTACTCTACGTCAAATACTTAGATCTTTGAAAAAGCGTAATAATTATCTGATTATTAACTTGAGAATCCTATTTATATCTAAAAATGTTATTGCTGTTAGAAATATTTTTAGAAATCAATTGAAGTCATATTTCTCTGCTTTGTTGTGTATGTATGTTAAATGTTAATTGATGTGACATAATGTTGGTTTTGAATAGCTGAAGAGATAGGGCTAATCAGGGGACCTTAAAAACAAATTGTGAATAGTTGGAGGGTAGTTAAGTAAAAATTACTTGAGAAAAGTTTTCTAAGGACTGGCAGCTTTGGCATTCTCTGTTCATTTTATAGCACACAATATTAAAGAGAGCAAGGAGCAAATCAATTTATAATGTACAAAAGACAATATTGTTCAAGTTATGTTCAAATTGATTTTTTAATCAAAGGGCAGTTCTGTAGCTAATAGTAAATTATATAAGTTTTCTTCCTGTTCAGTAGAATTTTGACTTTTACGTTACAACATTAATTTGGGAGCTCTGAGGACTTGAAACTGCATGAAGTGATTCACTGAGTTTTGATAGATTCTCATCAATCTTAATAAAAGATCTTAAAAGAAATCTTTTAAAACTTTCTCTAATTGTGATGACTGCATGTTTTAAACTCCAGACAGTGTGCTTTACTCCACATGGAAAGAAAAGAAAGCCAATTATGCAAGTGATGCACATTAAAATGTTGGTATCTGGAGTTTGTTTCATAGTAAAAGTCCATACTACATGCAACCTTTTTGTCTATCCAGAATTCTGTTTCAAAAATTACTGAAGAAGCTATGAGTTCTGGAAGAAAAAATTAAGTCATTCTTTCAGTGATTAAAAGTGAAGGTAATGGCTCATATGGAGGCTTTGGTCTATTTGCTCAGTCTAATTTACAGGCACATATTTAAGTTATTAGACAGGCAGCCTCTTAATAAGTACAGTTTGAACAATTATAACGTATTTTTACCTTGTAGTATTGCAGTTTGCTGCAAGGAGAGTGTCTTGATGCTAACTTATAAATTGAATAAGACATGGATTTCTTATTAATTTTGTAAAGCCTTGAAAACTGCTTTTGAAATATGGAAGATCTCTCTCACTTGTCAAGGTGACAAAGTGAATTTCTGTTATCAGATGTAGCATACCATCAGATACCATGCAGCAACCAGCAGATGTTGCTGGTTTTGCGATTTTTTTTTTTTTTTCTTTTTGTATTTGGTCATATTGTGGAATGATTCTATATGTAGTCCTGTAAAATACATTATAAAAACTAGTAATTGAACATGATGGAAAATACTTTACTATAGCTATGTAATATGGGCTTGGGTTTAGAGGAATGACTGATTTACTAAACAGCATTAAAAAAGCTTAGAAATAAAATAATTTTAATATTCAGTAGTGTTGAATAATTTGAAGAATACAGTGATGACGGACCTTTTAGTTCTGCTATTATCTGAAAGAAATTACTGAGCAAAGGAAAAATAGCTCAGGAAAAATTATTATGTAATTTAGAATAAAAGATTGAGTATCCTTTTCTATGAAAAACTCTCCTAATCCCTGTTTTCATGCAGGGACTTAAATGTGCGTCTCTTTTTTTCCACGTGCATGATTTGGCTAAGACATAAATAACAGGAATATAAATAAACCAGGAAACCCATAGATAGTTCACAAAACAGACTGTAGTCTTATGGGAACAGGAGTAGTAAAGGACCAAACAAGGTTGAGGAAAGGGATTTTGAGGGACATGGGAATGTGGCGTTTAGAATAGGAGACTGGGACAGGAAGGAGGAGAAAGACTGACTGAGCAATGATTTTGTGGGAAATGAGTATAGGAGAAGTCCAAGTTCTGTGAACAGTTAGGATAGGAATGACTCAAACGGGATGAGTCTGACATACCTGAGAATCAGTGGGATGTGAGGAAGTAGGTGACAAGGGAAGAAGAGAGATTTTTGCAAGGACAGAGAAACAGTAACAATCAGTGAGGAAAAGCATAAAGACTGAATGTGAAGCCCAGGGAAAGGCGCAGGTAATAGAGGATATGTGTGAGGGTGATTTGGAAGGCTTTGTTAGGTTTAATCTGATCACAAACAGAGGAAGGGTTGGTTGGAACTTAGTGGAGAAGGAGCGTGGTGATTTTGGAAGGACAGAGAAGGATCTCATGTTAGGATGAGAAGTCCAGAGAGATACAGGTAGGACTTGCTGGGCCAGGAAGCTGGGATTTGTGTAAGAAACCTGGAAAGTGAAATTTAGTCCTGGGGATTTTTTTTTTTTTTAAATTCTTTTTTCTTTAAAAAAAAAAAAAAAGAGAAAAAAGAAAAAGGAGAGAGAGGAAAGGATGAAAATGAAAGAACTGGGGCACAAGAGTGAAGAAAAGTACTGTACAGAAAAACTGTGTGTGAAGAACAAACAGAAAAAATTATCTGTTGGATGATGCTGACCTCAGGACCCCACAACGTAACCCATTTTTACTATTTTTGTTGTCTGTGAATTCAGTGGAAAGTTGCACGTCATTAGCTCTAGTACTTGTTTACAGAAGCTGACAGCCTGCTGTTGGTATTGTTTATTTTTTTAACTTATGCAGCAGGGATCTGGTTAAGGAAGTTGAATAAGCCAATTAGGGACTATTACATTGTGATGTGACACAGTTTCTGGGTTTCTTTTTTTCCCTTCTGTTTCCTCTGTAAAATAAATCGATATTAAAGTAATTTTGAAGTCATGCAATCAATTTAATTGTAGTCTAAATTAAGATTTTTGCTACAGTATTGGAAATAGATTTTTTTTTTCTCTACATCTTGTTGGATAATCTCAAGAAATATTTTTAATATCTACTGATAATGATTTTTGCTTGATATCTTTTGAAGAAGCTTGTATAAAGTACTTGGGAATTATTTGTATGGCATCTTTATATGCACTTGCTATATGTGTAAACATATTTCAGGTGGTTCTCTAGAATCTGTTATTGCTCAAGATAAACATCTACCTGAAGATGTAGTGAGAGAATTTGGTGTTGATTTGATTACTGGTTTATACCACATTCATAAGCTTGGAATTATCTTTTGTGAACTGACGCCTGGAAAGGTAAGAAGGAGTATTATTTGTTACGGGACAACTGCATGTTACTTTCTATGCCATCAGCGTTTAATTAATTATTTCTATTTTACTCTTTGGAAGAGGCTTACCTCAGATTGGAGGCCAGTTGAGCTTTATAATATATGCAAAGACTATGAGAGACAAGTCTATAGCTTAATATTTTATGATCTAATTGATTTATTTCCACATTAAATATTTGATACGATGTTATAGATTCTCTGATTTGGTGTACGGGTTTGAATGAACGAAGTATTTTAGTTCTCTGTCCTCAGACATGTAACTTCATTATTATACCTGTTCTGTCATGCTACAGAATAGTTTGAATTCATAGAAAATGCTAATGAGGGAGTAAAATTAACTAAACTTCCTTTGTTAATAACCTTCCCTATTGTTTCCAAATGCTATTTAAATTATCCTCTTACTCTTGCATAAAAATAAAAATCTTTATGTAGTTTCTGATTTTGTGTGTGTGTAATTTATGTATAGTTTTGTCAAAGACCATACTTGTTTTTAATTTATGTAGTAACCAGAATATAACTGTAACCAAAAATTCTTGCTTAACACTAATTGTTTTTGATCTTGATCTGTAAGTGATCAAGTTGCCCTTCTCTGAATGATCTTGAAAACTTGCACAATTTATACTGTTTCTGTCATTTATGGGTCCAAAGGCAGTAAAAAAAATATATGAATAAAGCGTAATGGATAAATAAAGCCTCTGTGTGCTTCCAAAGAATAATGTTGATGTAAAGTACTCCTTTGAACACAAAATACAGAGTGCTAAAGTAAGACTGCTTCTACCTCTCCCCCTCCATCTGACTGAATAGGCTATTTCTCCAAACAACACTTTCAGGATTATGAAGCTTTCGATTAGAAGAATAAGCAATGACTGCATAGAGAAAGCTCTCATGATCATTGGACAAAATCTTTGGAATTTTCTGCTAAATAAAATTAGAAAGATTCGCTTTTCCCCTCTGTTTCTTTTTCCGACACTTTAATTTTCCTGTACAGTTTTACTCTACTTCTACTTTCTTTTCTATAGTAATATCATTATCCATTTAGATTTAACAATGAGTTAACAAAAGTGCATATTAAACCTCTTAAGTGTTCTATTGTGAGATTCTGTAATTTTTTGGTTATAAGAAAAAAACCAAACAGTATTGATGTTGACTTAAAAGAAAAACTTAAGTTTTGAGTTGGAAATTTCAGCCGTGAGCAGTTTTAGTATATGCTTGTGTGTTGGATTATGTTTATTCTAGATTCTGCTGGAAGGGCCTGGCACTTTGAAATTCAGTAATTTTTGCTTGGCTAAAGTGGATGGTGAAAACTTGGAAGATTTTTTTGCTTTAGTTGGATCTGAAGAAGGTGAAGGAGACGTCAATGAAAGCACTCCACAAAGATACCTGAAAAACAGATTTCGAGGTATGATTTTTTCACTAGCCAAATTAACTTACACCAAAGGAACAGAATTAAAGTTGGGAAAAGCCTTTGGAGTAAATTGGAGAGAAGACCTTGAAATAAAATAGTTGTTCATTGTTCTTCTGGGACTGACTAAATTTCTGGAGAAACTCAATGATTAATTCTGTTGTTTTTTCATTTTTAAAGATTAATGGTTTTGCCTGTGTCTTTGCAATGGAAAGCATAACCTGTGCGTTTTCTGTAAGGAGGTTTCACATATCCTGCATATGGGGAATTTTTAAAGTAAGCTCAAAACTAAAGTTTAACCTGGCTTCTGTTGTCAAGGACAACAAAAAAAGTTTC
>VZSZ01004928.1:738-53100 GCA_013398815.1 Ibidorhyncha struthersii
CCCGAGTCCGGGGCGGCCTTACCTGAAGAGAGGGCGGCGTTTGGCACATCCCGTCCTTCCTCGTTCACTGGCGGTGCGGTGGCAGAATAAGCCACGGAATAAGTAACGGTGTTTGCAGGAGGCTGCACCTTTGGAGGTGTGAGGCTGAAGCTTGGGGAGGTACTTAAGTAGAGGGTTTATCCCCCGCTGCAGAAGCGTTCGGGCGTCTCTGCTCCGGGGAAGAGGTTCAGTTAGAAGGGCTTGTTGGGGCTTCTGAAATTAATCCCCTTTTCTTCTTGCGATGCTCGATGCAGCAGCTAAAGCATCCTTTAGAGATCTGATATTTCAGCTGATGTTGCTAAACAGGCTCTGCCCTCTTATTGCCGAGTTCTTAACTGATTCAAATAATACAATAAACTTTCTGGTATGTAACTTAAAAGTTTTACGCCTTCCTTTTCCAAGTTTCAAATACATAACATTTTTCACAGGCTCAAGAATGTGATGAATCACTACTGAAGAGGAGACTGATTAAAAATTAGACTTTTTTTCCCCTGCATAGGGTATAGTAATTATTCTCTTAGTTTTTTCTCTCTTTAAAAAGCACAATCCATAAGGCTAGAAAACATGGAAGGACTTGGTATGGGAGTTATTCCAGAATTTTATTACCTTCCAAAAACTCTTGGGTTGTTTTGGAATGGAATCTCTTAACTTGGAATCTTTGGAATGGAATCTCTTAACTTTCGCTCCATAATAACACCATGCCAAAGTGGAATAGACTTTCAAGGAGATACTTTGAAAACCTTATAGAAGAGGTGGCTGTTAATACAATGATGATGATTGACCGCTAATTTCTGTCTTGTTATTTCTTTGGGAAAATAATTAATCAGGAATGGGGGAAATCAGACAGAGAAGGTTTAGTGGAATTGTTCTAACAGTGCATAGGGTTGAAAAGTTTTGATCACACTCTGGTCATGGGACAATAGGTGAATATATTGAGGAAATATGTAAAAAAAAAATTTATAAAGCACTGTAGGCTTGACTGTTGTGCTTTGGCAGATTATACCCCAAGCAGAAATCCCTTCTTGTTTTTCAGTATTGATCGTGCTGAGATATATACTGGAAGCTGAGGGGTTGGTCATGATCCCAAATGAAAATCCAGTATGTGGTCATTTTGGGACTGATCATGTTCTTTCAAATTGCCCCAGTTGGCAAATTGAATACATTTGCTAACACGGTGAGATCTTTTGGGGAATTCAGAGATTTACTAAGGCTTTGGAGGTGTTTGATTTGCAGTCCTTTAAGATTGTTCCTCATGGAGTTGCAGTGTGGCTGTCTCTAGTAAGATCGTGCCACTATTATATAAAGAAATCTACAAAATGGATACACGTGTCTCTTAAGCCTTCTTCCCTGCTGAGGGACTCTACTTTTTTGTAAATGCTCTCATTTTTTTCAGAGCATACAGCCTATGTAAGATTAGAGTTTTATGCTGGTAAAATATCTGACTTTAAGATCTGGTGTTATGACATAGATATGATGGTCTGCTTTATAGGTAGCCTTTTGTAAGCCTTTTCGTAAAGAGCTTTCAGGTGGAATTAAAAGAGGACATGGTAGTAGTGACTGCACTCTAGATGGTTGTTTCAGGCTTGATACCTGGCGTAACAAGACAGGTAGGTCTGAAACTGTCAACATGAAGACAGAATGAGGGAAAGTGTCCTCTTTTGAAGGGTGGTGTTAGAACTTTTACTTCAATTTGGACACGAAACAGAGAAATTTTCTATTCCTCTTTCAGTACTTGATGCAATTTTGGATGAAATTATCATTTGGAAGATTGCTGTTCACACTACCATCAAAAGTTAATACTTTTAGTGGCCCAAAATATTTGCTATCATATTTTAAGATCCCGTAGAAGTTCTAGTGATATCAACCTAAATGACAGTAAAATTATTTTCCGTGTTATTTACAAGATGGCTACTGATGCATTACAGTTGATGTTAAAAGAGAGTTTGGAGTAGGAATGGAAATTGAATGGTTTAAGATGTTCATTTTTTTTTTGTAAAGTGATAAAATCTCCTAATATAGAGAAGTCTACTTATCTGTTGCAGCTTTCTGTGGGGTTCCTGATTTTGTATACTGTTATGATCTTTCTAATAACTGTAGCATGAAACCATTGAGTTTAGGTAGTATGTAGGAAAATGATTTTAACTGATTTTCAATTCTGTATCACAAAGTTGGACATTAGATAATTTACAGAACTTTTCTGTTTTTCTGAATCAGTTGCCTTCACAGGGTAAATGGGGAACAGCTTAACAGTGAATACTGAGAAAATCTTCAGCTCTTTGTATTTAACTTCAAAGGACTTGTCCTTTGTGCCATGAACTGTGATGAGGTAGATAATGTGTTACAGTATTTCTCCTGATATTAGGCTAACTACATGCATCTGAAAGGGCTTTGTACTGACATAGTTGATCACTGCTATGAAGGACAGTAAAGACACTGAGGCTTATGCCAGTCTGTGCCTATGGATAAGAAATTAAACTCTCTCTTTAGCAAAAAATGGGTGTTTATATGACCTTCGAACTGTGTACATGGTGTGAACTATTATGTATTGAGAACAATTCTGTGGTGAAGCAGGAATTTAGAGACAGAGTAAATCTAGGAAAAAAATCCCCTTTCCTGCATTCTTTTTGCTCAAATGTGTAATAAAATATCACATATTTTTTTTTAAATTAATTTATTTATTCATTTTACTGTGTGTTTTTAGCTTTGTTTGAAAATCTAAGTTGAATTACTGAATCATGGAGCACAAAGACCGAGTAAAGGTAATGGTCACATTTCCTAGATAAAAAGTTTTATGCTTTAGGATGTCTCACTTTGGAAGGTAGGTAGTGAGAAAGAATTAGCTTGAGTGAGCAACAGCTCCAGTCAGCTTGGGGATATTGTTGATTTTGTAATTTTCATTACCTTTTTAGTCTTTTTTTTTTGTGTTGGGTTCCTGCCCCCCGTCATGCAGAGCTTTGTCTCGGAGCTGTCATCTTCTAAGGTTATATTGCAGGACAGGTACAAGAATGTACTCTTAATGTAGGTAAATTGAATTGTATAAATTAGTCTTTCCTTTAGTGTTGTATCCTTATAAAAAAGCAGTCTGAGACTGTATAATTTAAAGACATTTTTCTGTTAATTTTCTTTTTAAACAAGACTTCTAGAATCAAGAATTAATTAGCTGCTAATTTCTGAGCAGTGCCACAAAATAGATCTTAGTCCAACTGAACAAGAATGTGTTTATAGTTACTCAGCACTCGATTTGGAATTTGGCAAGATCTTCTCTTCAAACTAGAAAACACACAGATGCAATTTCATATTATTTAGTAGTGTGTTGTGTTCCCTTTTTTATTTTAAATAGATTGTATCATCCTGCCAAATTTTCAACTAATTTTGTTTCTCTAATCTTTTCAACTGAACTATTTATATAATATATATAATGGCTAAAATTACTATTTAAATTCAAGTCCCTCTGAAACATAAAGTAATAAAATACATGCAGCTTAAAATGGGAAATCAGAGATGGATCAGTGTTTTAAAATGTTTATTTCTCCATTTTTTCTCTTTGAAAGAGCATAGTATTGTCACGTTAGGCACAAACCATGGCACTGTAGAACAATGGAGGTACTCTGGATAATACTGACCGCAAGGGCTTACTACGTGATTCTTTCTCACTTTGGACACAGCGTCTTACTGGGAGGAGCTGCAGGCACTCTGGAGAACAGGGTAATGTGGAATTTGAAATGATTTTGAGAAGTCAGAGAATGGGATGTAAATCAGTAAGAACAAGTACAAAATACTATCCATAAGCAGAAATAATGTGTACAGAGGAGAAGAAAATGCTAGGTAAGATAGCAAAAAACCTGTAGGTTGAAGTGCTAAACATGAAAAACAGTATCTTGCAGTTATGATAAAAACAAGGGTGTATCAGGATATGAAACCAAAAGCACTGCATAATACTTCCGCTCTTAATACTGGTGAGGCATCAGCTGGAAGGCTGTGGCCTCTTTAGGATATATGCCTGAAAAGACCTGGACCAACTGGGGAGAATTTGGTAAAGAATTTTTTCCTCATGTTGAGATGGAATTTCCCGTGTTCCAGTTTGTGCCTGTTGCCCCTTGTCCTGTCGCTGGGCACCACTGAAAAGAGTCTGGCTGCATCCTCTTGACACCTGCCCTTGAGATATTTATAAGCTTTGGTGAGATCCCCTCTGAGCCTTCTCTTCTCCAGGCTGAACGGACCCAGGTCTTTCAGGCTTTCCTCACGGGAGAGATGCTCCATTCCCTTGATCATCTTTGTAGCCCTCTGCTGGACTTTCCAGCAGTTCCCTGTCTTTCTTGAACTGGGGATCCCAGAACTGGACACAGTACTCCAGATATGGCCTCACCAGGGCAGAGTGGGAGGATAATCGCCCTTGGCCTGCTGGCCACGCTCTTTTTAATGCACTCCAGGATTTTTCTTTTACAGATCCTCCATCATTTTTACTTATATTGTCTCATTCCAGTTTTGGCAGCTAGGCTTTGTCAGTCTTTTTATTTTTTTTCCCCTTTAGCTCTCATTTACTTTGTCATCTTTGTATCTTTTTACTAACTCCCTTTCCCTACTGTGTACTATATGTTTTCCAGATTTGCCTTGCAAGCACCTTTCATTCCTTGAATGCCCTATCCCACCTGCTTTTCTTTACCATTGCTGGAACCCTCAGGCTTTGTTCTTTCACTTGTTTTTGGCTTATTTCTATTGTTCTTTATTTTTTAGCATATACAAGGTGTCATCTTTTTCTCTTTCTCCTTTATCTGCTTTACTTTTAAAATAGTGAAGGTTTAGATCCCTTCAAAATACAGTTTAATGGTAAGATCACAGAATCACAGAATAGTCAGGATTGGAAGGGACCTCTGGAGATCATCTAGTCCAACCCCCCCGCCAGAGCAGGGTCACCTACAACAGGTTGCACAGGACAGCGTCCAGGCGGGTTTTGAATGTCTCCAGAGTGGGAGACTCCACAACCTCTCTGGGCAGCCTGTTCCAGTGCTCCACCACCCTCAAAGTAAAGAAGTTCCTCCTCATGTTAAGACGGAACTTCCTATGTTCAAGTTTGTGCCCATTACCCCTCGTCCTATCAATGGGCACCACTGAAAAAAGACTGCTCCCATCCCCCTGGCATCCTCCCTTCAAGTATTTGAAAGCATTAACAAGATCCCCCCTCAATCTTCTTTTCTCCAGACTAAAGAGACCCAAATCCCTCAGCCTCTCCTCATATGAAAGATGTTCCAATCCCCTAATCATCTTTGTAGCCCTTTGCTGGACCCTCTCCAGCAGATCCCTGTCCTTCTTGAACTGGGGAGCCCAGAACTGGATGCCGTATTCCAGATGTGGCCTCACCAGGGCAGAGTAGAGGGGGAGGATGACCTCCCTCGACCTGCTGGCCACACTCCTTTTGATGCACCCCAGGATGCCATTGGCCCTCTTGGCCGCCAGGGCACATTGCTGGCTCATGGTCATCCTGTTGTCCACCAGGACTCCCAGGTCCCTTTCCACAGAGCTGCTCTCCAGGAGGTCGGCCCCCAACCTGTACTGATGCATGGGGTTATTCCTCCCCAGATGCAGTACCCTACATTTACCCTTGTTGAATTTCATTAAGTTCCTCTCTGCCCAACTCTGCAGCCTATCCAGGTCACAGTAACTTTAGGTACCCTCCAAATAAAGAGTTTTTTTGGTATATCTAAGAAAACAAAGTGTACGCTGTCACTCTATGTGATCTGCCAGTGCCTGTCCTCCAGTAGCTTTTCGAACCAGATTTGACAGATCGGTAGGAGTCTCAAAGATGTTACGTTCTTCCAAGTTTCATGAAAATTGGCAGCTAACAGGAAGAAAGACCCAAATTATTTCCTTATCTGAAAACAAGGAATTACAAATTGGCCCTTTACATAGTCTGTAGGGTAGCAGTCAGCTGACTAATTGACTTGTGTCTTGGTTAGCCAGCCAAGCTCCAAACCAGTCCTATGCCCATGCCCAGAAAGGAATACCAAAGGAAGCTGTGTTGGTCAGGCTCAGTGACGCTGAGGGGAGCTGGGCTTCTGTGAGGCAATGTTCCACAAAAGTCCATGGGAAACCAGACTTTACTGATTCTTATGTCACGGGAGTGCTGGGGTAGGTTTTTTTGGTTGTAAAATGTTCTTAGCATTTTTTTCTCTGTTCTTTGCAACATCAGTGAGACCATCACTTAATAAATAGTGATTATTTCAAATAATAATATGATTTTTCACTCACCCATTATTCCTGTTTTATCTTCATTTTTTTTGAGAACCTGTTATATCCTTCAAAATTTTGGGTAAACCAGTTCCACAAGTACATTAAGACCTTGACCCATTCCTGCCAGGAAGGTCTGAAGAGATAAGGTAAACCGAAAATGATTGTTGGTACTTCAAGCTAGGAGCATTACACTGTGTGCTAAATAAATTCTTGGACTTTTACTTTGCATTTCTTTGTTGCAGTGTATTGGCTGATTACAGATTTTTGTACAATGTATGTGGCAGCTTAAGAAAAGACTTTGAAGTTTCCAAGACTTAAAGCTTTCAAGTAGAGGTGGTCTCTCTGTGTTGTTTTTAAATATGATTTATTTGTGTTTTTATTTGTTCTGTATTACCAACCTGGTTTTGAAATTGTTTGTATTTCTGAATATTAAAATGAAAGGTACTGACCATAATGAACTTGATAAGTGTAAGGTAGCTCTGAAACAACCGAATCAGAACTAAATTTTTGAGCAAACAAAGCTAGAGAAGGGAAAGGATGAAAGAATTCTGGTGTTGAAGTAAAAGCACAGAAATCCAACTATCCTACTGGTCACCTGACCTGTGGGGTTGTGGGTTGGTTTTGGGGTTGTAGTTTTTTTGAGACGTTTAAGATTCATTCTGGGAGCTGATAAGGAAGTGGAGGGGAGTTTGTAGCTAATTCACAGGCTGGTTGAATTGAGTTAATTTGTTCCTGCTGAATGCGTGTTTTTTAATGCTGCTGAGAAAATTATGCTGTTGTAAGACTGAATGTCAGCATGCCTACAGCACTTTTTTTCCTTTTCTACTCTTTCTTGAAAGAAACAAATACATTTATCCTTATTCAATGTGAACCTCATTGCAAGTGAAAAAAGAAAATAAGTTTGTCACAGGCTGTTAGGGATGTTTATTTTTGCTGAAGTTTCTTTAGCCATTTTTGGATCTTTGACCAATAATGTATTTATTATTCTAAAACAGTATTATGAATTTAATGACAAAACCAGAACTGGCTTAATTATCAATAAGTAAATAAATAACTTAAACAATATTTAACTAAATGGTTTAATAGAATGCAAGAAAATATACTGTAATTATAAAAGAAAAGTGAATTAAACAAGAATATGTTGCGTTATGTCTATAAATACTTGATGTAATTTTTTTTCTTCATTACTCTATTTTTAAAAAATGGAGTTCAAAAGTGTCTTCTTTTCTAATTCACAGAATAAGAGATGTGATTTGTATGAACATATGCAGCAATTATGCCAAAACTAAATTTCTTCAGTTCTGTGGTTACTATGGTAACCAATATTCACTGTATTTCATTTAGACATATACAACAGAATGGAAGATGGTAGGTTTAAGATTTAATAATCTTTGCAAAAATATTGTGCTATAGTACATGATATTTTAATTATGTGTAAGGGGACAGATCAAATAACATGCTTAGTAGCATGAACATAGGTAGTAATCACCTTTGAAACATATTTGGATGATTCTTGTGGTAATAGAATTTCGGGTGCTCATTTCTAAGAATTTGACTGAATCAGTCTTTTGCTTGAGCACGGAGATTGTTCCTACCACTGTCAGGCCTCTTTGACCTCCCAGGAATAAGGAAGAGAATAGTAATTCCCATATTGTTTTGTTTCTGGCCTTGGAATGTGTGAAGAGGGACACTGAAATAGTAGATTGGGTAGCACCTTTCGTCAGAGATAGTTATGATTTATGTGAACCTGTGTCGCAGAATGTGAGCAGCTCTTAAGGTATTTATTTTTTCAATACTACTTGGTAGAAGTATAATTCCTGTTTTCTGATTCGTGTCATAAAGTTGGAACTCAAGAATATACAGAGAAAGACAAAGTGCATCATTCATGACTATGGCACACAATACCTGGATTTAGTACCTTTACCTATTACAGATTTACAGTATCCTTGTTTTTAATCCTGTTTAATTGTGGGTTTGTTTGTTTGGAGTTCATATTTGCACTAAGATCTGTGGAAAAAGAATACAGATTAAGTTTATTTGACTTGCAGACTAGCTGGAATGAACCACAAGAATAGTGGAGTACTGGGAAAAAAGGAAATTGATTTGATACAGAACTCTTTCAGGTATTTATAGTAGTAAGATCTCAGCTATAATATTTTTAGTTTTGGATAACTTTAGAAGTTTGTGAGAGGCATTATTTGATCTTAATTCCCCTTTTAAAGCTTAAAGTGGCTGGTGTAATGGACAAGTTCTTGGGATCTTGATCCTGTGAAAGGAAGAAAATACAACAAAGAACCTAAGGATTTTTTTCTGTCTTTTGTTGCTTTAAATAATAATTCTAATGTTTGTGTTAGAGTTGGTGGTTTATATCAGCCAGTCTATAAAATTCTACATGAAGCCTTGTTTTCGAGTGTGAGACCTGACTGTCACTGTAAAGCATTTTAATGCAGCAAACTGCTATTTAAACAACACTGTGTACTATTTTGAAACATCTGCACTAATTGTAGTTTCGGGGAATAATTTCAGGGACATTAATCCCTTTGTGCGTATTCTGAAGTAAACCTGGGCTGCATTTCAGTGTTTAAAAGGATTCCCTGCATCACTTGAGGACAGGCAGAAATTGTGCAAGAAATTCTATAACCCTAAAACCAAGTGGTAAAATGCTGTACTTGCAGAAATGTAACACCTGGAGGTCAGAATATGATAGAATAAAATGAAGGTTGTTCATGGAATGTTAGCTCCTTTTAACTATGAATTAATTTATAATTTTTACTTATGCTGACTGTATTTTGGGGAGGAGGAAAAATTCTAACACAACTGGTATAGTCACAGTGAAGCAGGAATCAACGAGAACATTTTAAGCAAAATTCTTCTGTGATTTGGCCATATCTATTGTGATTATGAGGTAGATAATCTTGATTTACACTTAGTTTACTTAATAGTGTATTAGAGTTTTGGTGAAGAGGTAAGTATGGGAGTTGGTGAGAAAAATGTTCTTATAGAATAAGCCTTTCATGAAGCATATTTTTGAATATCCCAATACTCTGCCTGGGGAACGGCATTTATGATGAGAAATAGTAGTCCTAGCTTATGTAATGTGGATAGACATTCAAACATCTGGATTCTGATCTCTTTCATTGAAAAAATTTTATTGGGGAATTTGCTTTTAACAAAATTTTTATTAGTTCCTCATTCTTCTATTTGAGATGTTGGTTATTAGAAATTTATTTTTAGCAGCTGACAAATTATTTTTGTTATATTAACCAAGAAAATAATTAAAATGGTGTGTGTGTTTATTTTAGCGTTAGTCATATTTAATAATATATACGACGTAATTATATTTTTATAAATCTACATACATGTTCCTGATGAAAGATTCACAATGTTTTTTTTCTCCTTCTTTATGGAGTGGCATACAATGACTTTTAAAAGGTACACTGTAGTAATATGACTAACATATTGATTATCTTTGTCAGAGTGAGAAAGTTAGTTTGAATTCTGTAAAACAGTTGGTACAGAATAACACTTCCTGAAGGTCAGAGGTATAGTTAGAGAATCGTGAGTGTTAACTCACTGGATTTGGCTTATTTTTTCTGAATAGGACAATACAGAAGATTTTTTTTTTAATTAGTATTTTGATAGCTACAGCTGTGAACCTAAATAGTCTAATATTTATGTATGTTGAGGCTAAGATTTTCAACAGAGACTAAATGAACTATGTGCTGACTAATTTTTTTTCCAAGTCTCAGATTGAAATGATAGTTTTGTCATCAACTGCAGGTTTGTCCAATACATTTTTTTTCAGTGGGATGTTATGTACAGTGGAATGTGTCTTTGTGTTGTGTATATGATTCCTTATCAGGCAAGTGATATTCTCACCTTTTTCTTAACACATGCTCGCATATCAGATAATAGTCTGTTCATACCTTGTTTGGAATGTATTACTGGCTATATAAGCAACAACAAATTGAAACAATTTCTTGAGCTTTTTTTCCTGGGTTTCATCCTTCCATATGTAGTATTTTTTTCCTTTTTCCTCCTTTCTCTAGAGCTATTCTGTCTGTCAATACTTATTTTCTTTGACTTACTATGAGTTTCAGATTCTTTTATACTCCTTGTTGAAGCTAATGCAGTCCATCTGGTCTGACTGTCGGGATGAGCCCGTAGGAGAGTAGAATATCACTTTGCAGAGTCCAAGAAGCTGACATCCTGTCAGAGGTATAGTTAAAAATTCCTGCTTGCCAAATCAGCATATTTCTTTGAACAACATTGAGTCCTACCATTGGCAATAATTGTTTCAGGAAATTGAAAAAAGCCACCACACTTTGGAAAAAAAGGTATTAATGTGCAAATGACATGCAAGAATGGCTCACGTAATATATTTTCTATACATTTCCTAAGGAGAGTTGCATTGTTGAAAATGTGGTGACTTGAAACTTAGTTATATGTATTATGAGCTTTATTTAATTAAAAAAAAAAAATCCGTAGCTTTAGTTTGAAAGGTTTTGTTGATATTGTTCAGAGTTTCCAAGTCAATTAGTTTGTCATGGTAACAGAGCAATAATGCTGTCTGCATTGCAGTGCATGGAAGGTCACGCAGAAGATCAGCTGTGGATTCAGCATTTCTTTTGGCAAGCTTGGTACACTTACATTCCTCTAACATATCTTTGGAACAGGCTGGAGTTTGGTGGATCAATAATCTGAGGCGTGGAGAGTGTGAAGAGCATATTTTGGTCTTGTTCTTTGTTTTCTCTGTCCTTCCATGCAGTTGGACTCTCAGTCAACTATTTTCCATTTCAGAGAATTTGGGATAAACATATCTCTATTTTGTAATAGTACTACTTACAAGAATATGCAATGCTAAAATCTATGATCTATGCGATATTTGTTTCCAGTGTTTTATATTGTTGAAGACTGTAATACAGGTGTTGGGTTTTCTTGGCTTTTTCACTAGTCTGTTTTTGTAGGTTGATAGTAGGTGGAAGCCACAATTTACTGTGGACTTCTAATATGCCAATTTTACAAGTTGGGGGGATAGGGAGGGGGAGGTGTCCACTTGGATCTCTGCATGGCAATACAGTTATTTGTCAAATGTATGAATTTTAAGGATGATAAAATATTTTGGTAAATTACTTCAGCTTGATGTCCTGAGGCTTAACTACCTAAGTCTTCAGCCAGTATTATTTTTCTGAATTATGTAAATTATAAATAAATAATACTGGTTTTGTTTATTGTAGTAAATCTGAGTTACAAATGTATATGCGAATTGGTAGATTATTTTCCTCTCATATGTATCTTCTGTCCGTTGACATGACAGTGTTTCAGACTACAGGTTTATGGACCTCCCTTCCATTGACAGTTTCTTAATTAAAATTCATCTCATAGGTTATCCATTTTGTTTTTCATATTTTTCTAGTTAGTGTTGGTTACCACTGTTGTGATAGGCTCCAAAATAACCTGTATAATTTAAAAAGCCAGGCCACGTAGGTTGAAATTTGGAGGTCTTGTTCTTCATTTAATTTAATTGTAATTTCATTATTTAAATAGGATCCACTCTGTGATTTGTACTGCCATCAACTTTTTAATTGCTTGTTTTCCTTTAGTAGGAAAAGTGAAAATGGATTTGCTAACCTTTAAAAATACTGTTGATATATCACTGATGGAATACATTTTCTTGCTGATGAAAATGAGAATTTTTAAAATGTGTACAAGTGCATTTATATATGTATTATTATTTTTCTGATCATTAGGCTGAAAACTACTACCAGCAATAATGTTTGAAACACGGTCATTTTCCTGTTCTTCTAAAGACAGTAATGAGCCATCCCAAGGTACGTCAGATACATCTGCTGTTATACAGTTTTCAAATAGTTTAATGATGGGCTTAAATTTTAGGGATAAGAAATTATTTTATATTTTGTATTTGTAATGTTATGTAACACTAGTCCTCTTTCTTGGTTCTTACATCACGCTGCTTGAAAAACCTTCATACAAAGGATGCATTTTTGGACTTTGAGTGTCAGTCATTGTCTTACTGGTGTCACTCCATCCTCTAATGATAGTTCAGTTTTCTATCTGAAAAGAAAATTGGCTGTATTTCATTTAAATGTAGCTTTTAGTTTTTAAGGAAATGGTAAAGAATTCCACTTTCTCACTGAGTTGTATTTCTAGCTTGTTTTTACAAAGGGATTAGAAGACTTGTATGTATAAACATTTGCATTTACCAAGGAAGACTGAAACAGTAAGAGTAATATTTTTTTATTAAAGGTGTTCAAAAAAGTCAGATATTTTTTTTTTAAATGGGGGTATTCTTAGTGCGTTAGTGATGTATAAAAGAATAAACATAATCTTTACATCATTACTGTTAATGAATGTAAGAATAATAACAGTAGAAGCAATTAGGGGAATTTAAAGTAATGTTGGTCTCAAAACCTGAACTTCTGTGTTGTGCTTCACACTACAAGAAAGATACAAGGTCTATATATGCTTTGTTAGGACTGTGCTGCGAAGGCATCCTGTGAAGGTTTCTGGCTCTAGGAAAAGGGCAGAACATATTCCTGTGAAATAGATTTTGATAAGCATTTCAGTGGGCTGCCTTTTCAAACAAATCTTGCAAACCATCTTTTCTATTCCAGTAAGGTTGTTTATGATAAACTAAAGTTAAGAGATCCTTATGTAACCTACAGACTTTTAATGTTTTGGGCTCATACTTTAGTTAAGACATTAAGAGATAATTCTTTTTTTTTTAAAAAAAAGCTCAAATCCACAGGCTGTATGTGAAGGTTATCTGGTTCTAATTTACAGTTTAATCCCTATTACTGTTATTGTTATTTTTTTGTTCACCTCCAAGGCACATTAAAGCATTGTATCCCCCTAAACATAATTAGATTAATGTTTCATGTTTGTAGGACAGCTTCTTGTACTTTCTAATAGTTCTACTACTAAGTTTCAGTGTCTTGTTCTGGTTCCTGACACCTTTCATTAGTGACCTCTGCAGTCAAATTCCCATTCTGTGTATTAATTAAATAGTTAACATTCAGTAGTGTGCCATGGTATCATTTATTTATGTGGTTACAAGGCTAAGAGAGTTTAAAGAAAACATAATTGTGAAATCTGCATGTTCTTGTAAAACAGTTCATTTATGTCATGTAGCTTTAAATTCCCAGCATGGGAACTCCTGTTCTGAAGCTTCATCCCTTCATAAGACTGAAGCAAACATTTGCTGGAACTACGTATTGTATACAGAAGAGTAGTCTTAGCTTGCCCCTAAGGCCCTGTGACCTTTTCTGGTTTGCTCTGGGCATTTCTGTAGTAGCTGCCACCTTTGCCTTTTTCGGGTTCTGGTATTATTTTACTGTTTGGACAAAATCTTTGCTGGGGACTAGCGTATAATCATCAAACTCGATTCATTTGGGATTAATTATGTACAATTAGTTATAGCAAATTGTATTTTGACCCTAACCCACTTTATCATGTCTCATCTCTTTCAATTTATTCCTTCATATTCTTCAAACATTTTTTAATCTCTCTCCTTGTATTTGAGATTGTATTCAAAAAGGAATAACATCTTGTGCACAAAGCGTGCATAGTAATAGATGTAGCTGTTACATTCTCTTAGTCAATTTCAAGACCAAAGTTTACCAAGTTCCAAATTAAAGGAAGAAAATCAGATAGGAGAAAATTTCATACATGGTTCTATTCTATCTCAAGCCAGAACACCTGCACATGAAGTTTAGCAGCCTTCTCTTTCTCCAGATAAGAACAAGTGGATCACCACAAGGCAGCGTAGCTGTGCTTTTGTAAATACTCCAGTACCCTGTATTAACAAAGCTATTCATCACATTCAAGAGTTAGAATTAAAGGTGGAGAAATGCTTTCAAGAGGTACATTTATGGCTGAAAATGGCCAAGTGCTTTTTATATTTATAGGAACAAGTATATTTTTAAATAGGATTGCTATGTTGATTTTTATAAAAATTTAAATTTATGTCGTATGTATTCTCTAAAATAGTGCCCAGGAGGTTCATTTATAGGTCACAATGTGTTTTTCATCTACTTAACAGTTTTGGAAAATTAAACTATCTTATTAAAATCAATATACCACAATATCATAATGTAATATCAATATATTATAAAGATTAGTAAATTCATATATAACAATTCAAATGCGTACACAGTCAAGTTGCTTCAATGATATCAATTGTCTGCAAAACAGTTCTTGATACTAGTCTTGAGTAGATAGTAAAATTTACCTGTGTGCCATTTTCTCTCATTTATAGTAAGCAACTTTTTTTTTTTCCTGAATACTTAACAATTTCTCGATTAAAAAATTTCTTTACTCTCTTGTTGAGAGAAATGAATCTGAAAATCTTATGGTTCTTTCTCTAGTGGTACATGATGTTTTCCTATCCTATATAGATTCTGTGTGAATAGAAACAAGAATAAAGGGAAGCTAAAAAAATGGGTAGGCAGACGAAGAATGAATGTAATATATACTGGTTTAAAGTATTGTAAAATCTTCCCATTAACTTCTTTGAGAACATGATTAGTATCATTTAAATAATTCACTTTTGCTGGAGAAGTGTTTTCCAAATGTTAATAATTTTTGCATATGTCTACACTGTAGTAAGAAGATCTGATCGCTGCTTGCACAGACAAGTTATATTTAAATAATTTATCTCCAATATGGACAATAATGTCATTGTAGCAGTACATCAGGAAAACTATCTTAGATTAGTATTCCACAAACGCTGTTAAATACTCTGCAGGGAGGTTTCTGCAACTGCAGCATAGATACTAGAAGAATCCAAGGTGCATGAACTACTGTTATATCTTGTTTTACAGTATAGATATTAGTTTGATAGGAAAATTTATATTGCCTCATTCACCTTTATTTAAAATAATGTGAGAATAGTAAAATGACTTTAATGTCATAATTTTGTCATCAATATACATGAATTAGATGGATAAGCATTGACACATCCAGATGTTTATTCATTTTAATGTTAGATCATTAATGCTCTTAAAAATCAAAATTAGGCATATATACTGAAATGACTATACTACAAATATGGGGAGTTTGGATTTTACTTGTCTCTATATTAATTTATTTACACCTTTGCTCATAAGTTTTATAGTACCAGCAGTGTGTCCAGTTGACATGGAAAACCTTATATTCGTACTGTTAAATTCTTACCCTGCAAAACAGGATAGACATTATGTGCACTGCTTTTGAGGAATGGTCCTTGACCCTTTCCAGTTCCTGAACTGTGCTTGGAAATAGTTTGGGAATGGTTTGTGAATGTGGTAATGTCCCTTACTGCGGGCTGTACCAGTAAGATTTAGTAACCCTTTAATGGTGTAGGTGATAAAGTTGTTGGGCCCAGAAAACTTCCCTGGCAGTGTTTAATTTACTGTTGTAGACATAGCCCTAATGAAGAAAAAGCATGTGAAGTTCAGAAAGAATTTCTGCTGTAGTTTTGAGATTAAAAACAAAGTGGAGAGGTTAAGATGGAAAATAGAATTAACAATATTAAGGGATTTTTAAAAAACATTCTACAAGACTGAGTAATACATAATATGTATGTACAAAAGCTGGGTTTTATTACCAACCATTTGGAGATGCATAGTTTGTAGGAATTCAAAAACTTTGTAATTATTTTAAAATATCAAAAAGCATTCATCTGTATGTACACTAGTTAGATCTTCCTATGATACTAAATTCAGTGGCCTGTTATGCTTTTTGTTAGGAAACAGAAGTGTATAACATCCGAGATGTATAATGGAGTTTATGTTTTGCTTTTGCAGTATGGTTATGAGTTTAAGGAGGAGAAGATACGATGGTAAGAATCGTACATAAAAGATCATACAAAATAATGCACTTATTTTAATGTCAAGTAATTATTTGATGAGATATTAGTCTGGTTATAAAGCCTGCTCTGTGAACAAAGTTCTTCTGTAACGCAGAACGCATCTAAAAGAAGCATTTTTGGTGTCTGCAGGATCTAGTTACCTCAGAAGACTAAAAGTGTTTATGGAGAATTTCTCTTATCTTTCCTACTCAGTGTTTAATTTTCAAAGATTCAAGGTGATCGCAGGTCACAGGACTCACCTAAGTGATGAATTTCTGTTGGTAACAGTTGTTCAGTTATTGATACTTCTGAAATTGTGCCAATGGTACCAGTTATCTCAGCTACCTAAATATGAGTAAGGATCCTTATTTTAAGCTCTCATTGCATTAAGTTTTGGGTTGGAACATGATGTATAAGCATTCTGAATGTTTCCTCATATTTATTCTGATCTTTATGAAGTTCTCTAAATATTGTGTATAATTTTCTGAATTTGCATAGAGGGTCAAATTCACTCTCATTTCAGCTTGGCTGGGCACAGGGAGAGGACAAGTAATTAAAAAAAGGGAGTAGGAAAAAAGTTTGAATGAAATGGCCATTTCTTCATCACATGCTGTAATAAGATGGGGAAAAAACCAAGATTATTTTCATTTTTTTCTTTCCTGCTTTTCCTATACTGCATACTGTTAATATGCTTACTAAATGAATGATTTTTGTGTTTTCAATGTAGTTTGCCAGCTACTTATGTTTAGTTCAAAAAACTTTTTTGCATTTGAGTGACAAAATTGCCTTGAATCACACTATAGTGTTTGCAGCTATGTATCTTTAAAGTTAGAGACCAAGAGAGGATGCTTGTTAAAATCAGAACATAATTCCTAAATTAAAAATAAATAGTTGAAGAATTGTCTTTTCTAGATATGTTTGTACCGGGGATATCTAGAACATATACAGAGATGTTAAATGTTATAAATATAAAATGTAGTTTTAAAACATAAAACTCATGCAGTTTTTTTCTAAATTTTACAGGCTGGTTGCATGTATTTTGAAATAGGCTAAAGAACTCAGACTTTTCCTAACCTAGGATACAATACAATGCAAGTGTATTCCAAAGCCAAGTACTCAGAAAGCATGCAAAATAAGTCTGAATGTGTGACTTTAGATTGTATTATTCATGATGCAGGCTACTTTATGATGTAGTTCTAGTTACAAAGATGAAAAGAGGAGTTTGAAGAGGAGAATGTATCTCATGCACTGATCTTGTTGTCCTGGTGGTTTCACTCAACAAACCCTGTATTTCCCTGTGTATTTTTCCTTTATGTCAGATACACCTGTTGAGTTATTTTGTGTTTGCTGACTTTTCCAACTGTTTATCAAACTCCTGCTTCTGTATCTAATTTGATATCTCTACCGTCACCAGGTCCCAGTTTTCCTGTCTAATGTCTTCTGATGTTCCATTACAGCACAGAATTTTTGTTCTATTCCCTGTAATTTAGGTGTATTTTCCATTCATCTGGGAAAGTTTCAGTAGTGTTTCTTTTGGTCTGTTTTTGGCATAGGTGTTTTGTCTGTTATTTCTTCCTGGAAAACAAACTTTTTTTGTGGAGTTTCTATGTGCATTCATGTTATGCATGTATGTGGGATGTAATGCTGTGACTGCAGATTTTGTTTCATTTTAGCTGCATATGAAGAACCTGTATGCACTCTTCAAGCTGCACATGTGGGTATAAGCAGAGGCTGGTTGTCCTTCCTCCCTTTGTTCTCAGCTCCAGTAGGCTAATGAGCCTCCTAAGTTCACATGTGGGCTACGATTTGCTTGTGTTCTTTGACTACTTGTGTTACTTTTTTCACCTTCTCACTTGCAGGCTAAATTTGTCCTAATCTCATTTTAACAAAGCCCTCCTAATCTCTACTTCTGGGTCTCCCAGATTGCAAAAGCTTTTCTGTTGGAAACTGATTAAGCCTTGTGCCTTGATCTTTTTTCTTTCATACCTCTAAAAATCTTTTTTCTTCATTGTTGACCCTCAAGTGGCGACTTCCCTTCAACTGATAAAACTGGAACTACATCTGGCCTGCAGTGGCAATGTATCTGTGTCTGCACAGATACAGCAGTAAATGCTTCTGCCACTTAGAAGAGTCTGGAAAGTATAGCATATATTGCTCCTGTATATTCAGAACTTGGAAAGAGTAACAGCTTTTCTACAACAGTTTCTCTTTGGCACATCCTTGAGTCTGAGGACAAAAATTGAAGATCTGTGTATGTACAAGATGTAAAGAAATCTGTTTCTTGTGTTTCTGTAAAAAAAAAGATGAGAAAAGCACTTATATGGGAATAGCACAATTAATATTCTTCTGTATGACTTGCAGTGCTTTTTAACAATTATGCCATTTAACTAGCCAGCATTTAAATGTGTGAGATTCAAGAAAGCAAATTTTGACTTCGTTAAAGTAATATTTACTTAACAATGCTAATTTAAATTCAGTCTGAAATGTTTTAGTGACAGTGCTTTTTATCTATAGGATAACAGAACAGGTCAGTGCTGAATCTGTTAAAGATATCTGGTTATCATTATCCACTAAGTTGGATTTTAAAGAAGATGATGTATCTTGTGAAGGTAAAAATATTTCATAATTACACAGTCTGAGTGGTAAAAGTTACTTATTTAATATGCATTTTGCATTCGTAGTAATAGTTGCTTGTTGCCTGCTCTGTGTCTTATGTAAATGGAGTATCCTTTGAAATTTGTGTGTATCATCTGATAAGCTGAAAGACACATACTTGAATGTTATATTGAGTACTATCACATCATCCTGCTTGCAAGAAGACAGCTTACCTTTCTGTATTTAGATTCATACTGTATTTTAACCTATCTAGGATTTGAAACAGCTGAACTAGTTAGGTTGGTTGTTGGAAATTCTAAGGGTTTTTTTCATTTAGTTTCTGTAAAACAAATAACTGCATCGCTATTACAGGGTATTCATAGTGTACTCCCAATGTAGAGTTCTGTTTTTTAGTTTGCATCTTTACTCAGGTTATGTATTTTTGAATTAAATTTTAAATATTAAAGAGATTGTGTGCAATATTTTTAAGATAATGTGCAACTTTATAAGTACTACAAGCCTGAGGCGATCCTGTCTGCAGTAAATTGTGTGACAAAATTTCTTTTGATAGCAGTGAAGCCAAAATTTCACTCCAGATTTTAAGTAGTTGTCCTTTTCAATGCCTGCAGCTTTTAATCAAAATAGAAATGTCTTGGACTCTGTAGCCTATATAATTCCCATTTTTTTTATACATCAGGACCATAGATGATGATCTCAAAGGATCTTTTATCAAAGCAAATAACTGAGGCATATTTGATAGCCAAATTTCACAGAATGAAATCATGATTCGTGTGTATCATGAGTAAAACAGTGCTGTCGAGGTGTTACACTGAATATTCTTAGAACTCCAAAGACTTTAATGAAGTCATTTATACTTACTTAGGAAAATAAAATAAGAATTCTTTAAAAATTTGAGATGATTCGGAACTTGTACTGTTATTTGGAAGATCACTTACCCAAGCAATGAGGCAAAGATTAAAATTTTGTACCATCTATATTAACGCATTTTTGTTGCATTCTGCATTGGAAATATGCTGGAGGAAAATGTTGTTGAACGTGAAAGTTTTGTTTGTAACCAGTTGCGCTTGCCTTGATAGATGTGAAGAGGCTAGCTTTATATTGAGAAAGAAGCTGGAATAAAGAGTATATGCTTAAGCTTTCATAAGAAATAATTATAATGTATTTTTAAAGACAGCATTGTAATCAATTGTGCTTACTGTGATATGTGTGAACAGGCCAACTTTGTGTTGAGAATGAAGCTCGAATAAAAACCATATGATTAAACTTTCATAAAAATATATTTAATGTATTTTTAAAGGTGGCAAGACATTAACCTTGAAGCAGGAAACAGAGGCTTTGTTATTGGAAGTTACTGAGCTAATTAAGTGGCTGGAGGCTGATTGTGAGGAGGCAGAAAAAGCTTTGGAGTTGGAGAAACAGCGAAGGAAAAAGCTTGGCATGAAAATCAATTGTATGTCACTTTGGAGGCTTCAGCAGCTCCCCGCAGCTGTTCAAAAAGGTATTGGTATTGAAACTAAGAATATTTGTTATTTTTCAGTCAGCTCATTACCAAGAATAAGAATTATGATATGACTATGATTTTATTTACTGTAATAGGAGTACAGTATTTACTCTTCTGAATTTGGTATGTTTGAATATATATCTGAAAAAAAATATGGAAAGTACTGTGGAATGTTCAGCATTGTTTGAGAAATAGCATAACAGCAGACAAGACACTTTTAAGATGATAATAAATACTCAGTTTCGGGCAAGGAGTGAGACACTGAAACAGAATTATAAAATAATGCTTTTGAGTTAAACCACAGATTAAACCACAAATGAAATTTTTTTTTTGAGAAAAATTAAAACGTGATAAACTTGAATAAAGTACTTACATACTTAGTAGGAGTTGTTTGACGTAACCATTGATAGGTTTCCTTGAAATCCCAGATTCTAAGGACATTTACTATTTATTTTTGTGATGAACTGGCATCAACACAATAGAAATAAAGAAAAAAAGAAAGCAGCTACATAGTAGCTGTTTGCTGCTTGTTGTCTGACAGAAGCAGGTACTGTCTGAACCTAGACTTATGGAAAAGTGGTATAACTTGTAACAGTAGGTTTTTGAATGTAGAATCACAGTTGGTACTCTAGTGCATATTCTGGTGCACATCATCCTGAGGTCTTTGACAAATAATTCGCAATCCAGAGTGTGGTGATAAAGCAAGAGTCTTCCATAACTGTGTTTACTGATGGGTAAACACTGAGTGAAAAGCAGTGTATAATGGAGGCAAGCCAGGAGTCGTTTAGTCCCAAATGCTTTTTCTCTCTCTCCCTCTTCCCCCACCCCGCCCACCCCCTTAGGAAGGCGAAATGTGAAATAGTACGCATCCCTAACAATATATGAGAACAATGTATGTTTGTTTGTTTGTTTCTTTGTTTATTTTAGCCAATGGTTAACTCTTGATTTGGAAACCAGAAACCTGTGTTAAGGTGTTACCAGTTTGCTTTCTTGCTTTTCTTAAAAGCAGTTGCTTCTGAAGAACAATTTATGATGCCCTGCAAACAGAGGAGGAGATTGAATAAAGAATCAGAATTAAAATTCATTGATAGCTTAGAAACTGCTTTCAGGAGAAAATCCTGTGGCAATGGAAAGGTCAATTTTACAGAAGCAAAGAACTGCAAGAAGAGGTTGATAATGTAATCATAGAATCATAGAATAGTTTGGATTGGAAGGGACCTTTAAAGGTCATCAAGTCCAACCCCTCTGCAATGAGCAGGGACATCTTCAAATAGATCACATTGCTCAGAGCCCCGTCCAACCTGACCTTTCCAGGGACTGGGGCATTGACCACTTCTCTGGGCAACCTGTGCCAGTGTTTCACCACCCTCATTGTAAAAAAAAAAAAATAAAAATTTCCTGCTGTCTAGCCTAAGTCTACCCTCTTTTAGTTTAAAAGCATTACCCCTTGTTCTGTCATGACAGGCCCTACTAAAAAGTCTGTCCCCATCTTTCTTCTTCATTCATCAGCACAGTGGTTCATGATTTGAGCTGCAGAGATGTTACTTTTTACTTTTTGATGTACTTACCTACAGTGATGCAGCTGTAAATCATTTTTGCATGTTTCTATACGTTCCTGTTGCTTTTACTTTACTGTTTAGCATTCTCTATAGATATCAGAAGTTTGGAATAGTGGAATATAATTAACACATTTTCAATTCTGTTAATATATGCAATGATACAGTATTTTTTTTTTAAAGAGGCAAGATAAACCAGCATGAAGTTTGGCTGTGAAAATTAACCACCTCTTCTCCCTTGATTTATCAGTGGGTTATGTCAGTATGACGTTGTGTCCTGGGAGTAAATTTGTAATTTTCAGGATCTTTCATAGTATTATCTATACTTTTTGTAGTATTATCTATAAGACAAAAATTATGCTAAAATGAAATTGCGGATAAAGGGAAAAGACCCTCAGGGATGTTATAATCTAATCTAAGTATTACAAACCCAGGAGATTCTTAATTGTTTGCATGACCCATTCAGAGTAGACACTGAATCCTGTTACTTCTTCAGACTTTCCTTGATTTCTGTTATTGCTAGCTCCTGCTGCATCTATGCCCTGTAGCGCACTCAGGTAATCACAGTGACATAACCTATCTTTCAGAAAATACCTTCTCTGAAATATAACAAAAATCCAATATAAATCACATTTTATTCATCTTATTGTTAGGTATCGCTTTGTATGATGTAGAAAAGCCACTTATTCATTCAATGTCTCTTTAACTTTTAGTAGCAATGAAATAATGATTTTGTAAATTTGTGATTTATGTCTTGTTAACACAGCAAAATTTAACGACTTTTAAGGGATTGCACTGAATATTGCACAACCACTTCCCAGAACTAGAGAACCTTTTTTTTCTCAGTAAAATGTGCTTCTCTCTCTCCAATTTATGGCAAAGTTTACTGTTCTTGAGACATTTCCTGATTTTCTTCTGATCTGATATCTTTCTTTACTTTCCCTAGTTTCATACCAGTAATTCTTCCGTATAGAACATCAGCTGTAGCAGGACACCATCTCTAATAAGCTTTTTTTTTTTTTCTGAGCAAAATAAAATATATGTTGTCATTCAGCAAGCAGTGGTCTAGTCACATAAATTTATGCCAAAGTCTGAAAGGTAAATGCAGCAAATTGAACAAAGACTGACATACTTCTGTGTGGCAACATGAGTATGTTTTGTTTGTTGGCTTTGAGTTTGTATCTTTAGTTTAACTTTCTTGAACCCACACTTAGTTCAGGAAGTGTCCCTGAACTGAAAATACTTGGCATATTAAAAGGATATAGGATTTATACTTACCCTGTTTTTCCTCTGCATCCACATATATCTGTTGCTGGATACTAGGAAGCTCAGTAGAGCTGTTCGTGTGTTATAATAGCCTCATCTAGATATGCCTTAAGGCTAGATGTTTTCATTTCCTTCATAAAACAAGCCCACTCCTCACTTTGAAGATTTGCTTGAATTACGTACTAGGATTATTAAGTGTGAGTTCCACTGCTAATGCAATATTTGGTTATGTCTTTTGTAAGCAACGTCCTCTTTTGGCCTTCAAAGTAGTTTATGGCAAAATTTTGCAAGTCTTACTATTATGATGACATATTTCCTAATCTCACTAGTTATTCAAGGTGTCACTCAGATACTCACATCTTATTATGCTAATTATCTTTTTAACAGAATTTGAAATATGCGTTCAAGATAGCTTGGAGCTACAATGGCATTTTGATTGTAAAAGCCATCAGCTGCGACAGGTACAAAACCAAGTACTTAAGACAGAAACAGTCAACAGTAAGATTCAGGAGGATATAGACTTCATGAAGAAACACAGCCCTCTGCTGGAAGAAAAGCTGATTCTAGAGGGTGAAGCTGTGAAGGATGTGTTACTGGCTTATGAAAAGGTAAATACAAACAATATGAAGATGTTTATTTTAGAACCCTTCCACTACATAGGTGCGTACACTTTTAGAGAACAGCAGTCTTTTGGAAGTACCGAAGTCTGTTTTAAATTCTGTGCACAAAGACTGTGAATTGTGTGCCCATTCTGCTATGTAGAGGTACTCAGTGGAGACAGAATCCAGTGAGGATAGTGCTGTTGGCCTTTAATAAATGTCTCTTAAGCATATATGGAATGTAATTCTAACTTTGTAACTTGATTTCGTGGAGGGTTTTTCACGGGAAAGGTAGAAGGCACATATCTGATATTTGTATGGATTCTTTTCAAAAGACTTCTCACAGGCACCAGAGTTTGTTCCAGAATATGGAGATGTTAGAAGCTGTCGCAAAAATATTTGTAAGATTTAGTTATTTTTAAGTGTTGATGTACATTTTTCTGAATTTATTTGTTGATAATATTTATCAATAATGATACTGATAATAATTTATTATATGTTGATAATAAATGCCTAATGTGGATAATATCAGGCTGAATAATCTAAGTGTAGCAAAGTTGTAAGTAGCTTAAAATTGATGTCTAGAAAGGGAGGGATACTGTGTTACTTCAAGTAAAGATTGTAGTACTAATTATGTTTTCGATATATTTTCTACAGTAATTTTTAAATACAAATCTAGAAATTAATCTCTTTTTCAAGGTACTCGCAGTCTAAAACTGGTCTTTTGTGGGTGATTCTTTTATTTTGAACTCCTCATGTTTTGAGGACTCAACAGTCATGTCGAAATACTTCTAAAATTAAAAAGTAAATTGCCTATTACACAAATAATACAAGAATTATTATGAATTAGTTCTGATCTATGAAATAGTTCACAGTTCTACCAGTGTTATAAGATATGTTCATAATACTGGCTAATTAAAAATCAAGTTGGTTATTTTGAGGTATATTTTATATCCTTTTTTCTTGTTAATGTGTTAGAATATATTGTATGCAATTAAAATATTGAGGTGTACTAAACTGCAACTCAGGAAGTAGACTTAAAATGGTTTTGTTCTAAAGACTATTTTAAATAAATACTTTTTTCTTTCTTTCCAGAAGGTGACACTACATATCATAAAAAGATGGATTTGATGTTACTGTAACTTCTTTATATAATTTGTTTCAACAAAATTTGTAATTGTCAGACAAAGTATTTATGACTTTTATTGTGCTCTAATTAATACGCTGTTTGTTATTCGGGTTTGTTTTTTCCTCCCATGACCTTAAAAAAAGCAGCTGATACTTAATTTTCTTTGCAATTAAAACAATTATTTAATTTTGAATCTCTAGCTTTTAATATCCAGAGAACAAGTTTGAGCTGTGAAGTGCTAGATTATAATAAACTTTTTATATTGTGTTAAGTGTTTATATTTGTATCCATTTAAAAAAGGAGAGACAGTGGACGTGCGTATCTGTATTTGAGGGTTGTTAGGAACTGAGTATCCCAATGCTATTTATAGCATTGAAAGTTGTCTGCATTGTCTGAGGCCCCTCTTTTACGTAGGTCACTGCAGAGTTTGCACATCTTCTAGGAGATGTTTAAGTAATGATTCTGTCAGATTACTGAGTGAAACCTCAGTGGCTTCTTTCAACATTATTTCTTTCTTTCTGCTCCAGAGGTCACTATCTTCCCGTGGAAGTAGCCACCTTTTCACAATAACTTCAAAGTTTTGTAACAGAATGAAAGCCCTCTTGCTAACATTTGTTTATGTAATGCAATCTAAAATATGCAAAATAACACATTCTGTTATCTTCTGCTAAGATTGTATCTCTTGCAGACCATGCAGAATTTGTTGTTAACTGGTATGACATCACAAAGTACTACTTCAACTTTAAACTTCAGTTTTTAAACTGCAAAGAACCTGACAAATTTTGAAATGACTTTTTATTTTAAACATTTTGTATGATTTTTATATTACGTCTTTCTTGTACGTCTACTTGTATTATTTTCTCAGGCGTCAAAAAGATACAGTGATGTTCATTGTGAGCTCATGGAAATCCAAAAGACAATGAAAAGAATTGATGAAGAATCTGACAAGAAGATAAAATCTATGTATGAGAAAATTAAATGTGCTGAGATGCTACTGAGTCAATACAAGTAAGAGCTATTCAATATGGCATTATGCCTCGTTAGTTTTAATATTGACAATCAAAGCACTGAAAATTTGCTTTTAGAAATAATTTTAAATTCTGATTTTTCTAGAATTAAAATTAGTAGGTTTATATATGAAAGAAGTGTTTCCCTTGTTTGTCTTAGCTTGCATTAGCAGAATAAGGAAGGGATGATGTCCAGAATATACCCAAATTCTAAGTTCCATGAGTTGACTCCTGAAGCATGCCATTTTTACCTTATTTTACTTGCTTATGAGTTTTTAATCCCTTTGACAGAACTTTTTTATATCGTTCTTATTGGCTGTACAAATTACTTGCATTGAACATGAGCACTTGTTGTAGTACCATAGTTACCATAATTAATTTTGAACTTGCATATTAACCAGAACAAGCCTAGCAAACAACACATACTTTTGAACTTATCAAAATACCTTGTCTTTCTTCTGTTTAGCAAACAAAAAAAATTACTATAACTTTATTGGATTGCATGGTAGCTTCTGTACAGCAGTGACTTATGTAGCAGTTTCCTCACTGTAACCTCTTGTCAGGTTATTAACCCCTGAATTATCAAGCAGAGCTATAGTACCAGTGGGACAACACTAACGGCCGGTCACTGACAAGTAATCTCTCCTTTCTATTGCTGATCATACAGACAAAGAGTCAGCACCAAGAATAACTATGCCAAAGAACAAGAATACCGAGTACTTTCGTGTTTGGTAGGAGGTTGCACTCGACTTTACTACATATGCCTATGGCTAGTTGCCAGGTTGTATTTGGCAAAGTAGCAAGTGACACAGTGGCTCTTTTTCACTTGAGATGAGGAAAGCTTAGAGGCATAATTGAAAGACATCAGTAAATTTTCGAGATAACCTTAGTGGCAGTAATAGATGTTTCCATACTGCGGCCATGTGACAGCAACTGTTCTTCAAATATCAGGTATTTAAAAACTGTGCATGGCAATTATGGAGTGTATACATTTTGTAGTAAGTCATCAAATTTGGTCCATCCCATTCATTCAGGACTACTTAGATTCACTAGAAATTTCTATGCCAGTTCCATAATTCAAGTTATGCTATGTACTACCTGAGTTGGGACAGCATGGTTTTGGTATTCCAGAGAGTTGATGTTAGAAAGTACCTGATGCGCAGCAGTAACTGTAAACCTGTCCTGCTCACTGATGCTTCATTCAAGGCAACAAGACTAATGCTAATGGTTGAGAAGTACGTGCAAACTCATGTCCTTGGTAACCTCTTTTCAGTAGATGTAGATTTCTTAAGTTTTAAAGAAATGAGGGCTTTAGAAGGGTGTCTGTTATCTAAAGATCCATGTATCATGTCAAGTTAGTTCCACATCTCTTCTACAATGGTTCTGTCCCTTCAGAATTAAGATACTGTGGTTCTCTTACTGCAGGATATCTGTTTCCATACACTGATCCATTCAGCTCGCAGGAGGTACTGCAAACACAAAATACTCCTTGATCATTTGCAGAGGAGGATTGTGTTTATTAGACTAACAGTGGAACTTAGACTTCACAAAGTTCCTGGAAGTAGCCTTAGGTCCCTCAAAGAGATGGGCCATCTGTGTCTGCTAGATAACTGGGTGATTTTACAATGCTGTGACAGTCTTTCCCTATGCTTCCAAATATGACTGTGAACCACAAGAGCTACTCTTCACACAGGCATAGGTGTGATATATGTAAGAGCTGTTACTCACTTCTACTCAGTGAAAGGCTATTTGCCAAAGATGATTCTCATCTGTATGTATCTTAAGAATCTTATGCCACATGTCAACCCATCTTTGTCAAGAAAACATCGAACTCCAGGAATTGTTACTAGCAGAAATAAACTTTGCGATTTTGCATGTTTATAGGCCAGCAGCACACTCCCAGACTTTCTAAAAAGACAGAAAGTGGTTATGAGTAGCTTACTGTTGTGGGTTAACCCCAGTAGGCAGCTGAGCCCCACACAACTGCTCTCTCACCGCCCCCCAAGCAGGATGGGGTGGAGAATCGGAAGCGTAAAAGTGACAAAACTTGTGGTTTGAGATAAGGACAGTTTAATAGGTATAGGTAAAGCAAAAGCTGCACACGTAAGCAAAATGAAGTAAGTATTTAGTTCACTAGTTCCCATCATCAGGCAGGAGTTCAGCCATCTCCAGGAAAGTAGGGCTCCATCACATGTGATGGTTACTTGGGAAGACAAACACTGTAACTCCGAATGAACGACCCCCTTCCTCCTTCTTCCATGCAGCTTTTATTGCCGAGAGTGATGTCCTATGGTATGGAATATCCCTTTGGTCAGTTGGAGTCAGCTGGCCCAGTTGTGTCCCCTTCTAACTTCTTGTGCACCCCCAGACTGCTCACTGTTGGGGCAGTCTGAGGAGCAAAAAAGGCCTTGACCTTGCAAGCACGGTTCAGAGACAGCTAAATCATCCCTGTGTTATCAACACTGTTTTCAGTAAAAATCCAAAACATAGTACCACACAAGCTACTATGAAGAAAATTAACTCTATCACAGCCAAAACCAGTAGTATACTTAGGCACAAGCCTATTGTAATCACTGCATTGTTTCAGTGAAGTGTCTTTTGTAGGCTTGTCTACCAAAAGGCCAATGTCAAGTCCTCAAATAACTGAGTAGTTGTGAGAGGTTAGGGTACTGCGAGTGACCTTTTTATTTGAGGTACTAAATGGGAAGAATTGTTATACTACTTAGCCTGTATGTAAACTGTTTTAGTAATATATGATAGAGTAAAACAAGGCACACAGAAGAATTTGGGAATGAGGTATTTTGGTCACCTCTGTGAAGGGACCCACTCTCAGGAGGGACTTAAAGAAGAGGTCATAACTGCTGTGGCTGTTTTCTGTTGGTTTTAGATTTTCTTTTCCTTTTCTTGTTCAAGAAGTAATTGCAATGAATAACTGTGGTTGTTTTGCTTACCGTTTATGGTGCTCAGTAGGCCATGGTAAAGAGCTGCACCTGATGGAAATAACGGGGGTTGTATCGTTTACAGTTTCTTTAGATTATAGCATCTCGGCAACTTTATTTCAAAAATTGATTAGCGCTAAGGAACTTGAAAGACCTTTTTCAGTCCCACAGAAGCAGTACTTACTGCCTGCCTCAGAATCTTAGAAGTTGTTAAGCCTGCAGCACAAAGTAACACTGACTTTTGCAAAACAGAGGACTCTTATAGAGTATTTTGCGATAGGTATCAACTTCAGGAAATCATTACTTTGGCTAATATGGCTGGCGCTTTTGATGTCTGCTATCCAGGGATATCTGTGCTTGCCAGTCAGCTAGAGCAGAAACCTTACTGACACATTCTTGAAGAAAGGAAGTTATTTAGATGCAATAATCCTGTTTCTTTAAGATATCATATCACCGTGGATCTCTCTGCCATTGGCACTAAACTGCAGATTTAAAGAAGGATCATAGCTCTTCTGCAATATGTTTATACTTTAATATGGGAGCAGGAGGCACCTTGGGTAACATGCATTTACTCAAATGACATGGCTGCTCGAGAAGTTCCAATCTTGCACTCATAAAGTGCCTGTGCACTTTGTAATGAGATCCAAACTGTCTATGTCTCAGTAAGGACGAGTCAGTGTAGGATAAAAAAAAATATTTTTCTTCAAGAGAGATAGCTCAACAATATTGGAGAAATAAGTATCTCTGTCTGACTTGTTTCAAGCTTTTGTCAGCATGTTTGACTTTTTCCTTTTTTGATTCTAACCTTTACAATGAATTTTTTGGTCTTGTGTTTCTTGAGTTCAGGATCATTTTGACACTATATTTAGAGGTTTTTATGCTAATTATATTTTATTACCCCTAAGATTAAAATGATTCACAGAAAACATGTTTTTGTTTAGTTAACTAAAGCTTAACTTTTTTCATTTTAGAGTCTAGTTTGCAATCTGGAAAGAATAGTAGTATATGAAAATTAAAATTGTAGTCAGAAATATAGCTAAAACCAAAGTATTTTATTATACAAAACCTGAGACCAGAATTCTGTAATACCAGCCCGTGTCAAAGCTGGAGTGACTTCTGGAAATTACCGTGTGATTCTCCAATTAAAATTGCTACGTGTGTCTAGACAAAGGAAGAGGTGTGTGAGACTAGGAGATAATACTTACTTTTGGTGGATATGAGCCTGTAAATGCAAGCTTCACAATGTCTTCACAATGTTTGGAATTTTAATTATAGATGAAATATGTGTGCAGAGATGATCTGATCAAATGCTCATTAGCTCCTCCGTGGGTTCCAGCTGAGAGAAATCAGGCAGCATGGATCCTGATTCTGTAACTGGTTAAGTTCATTGCAAACCTCATGTTGATTTTAATTATGGGAAAGATCAGGTCCTGAGTAAGAAGTATTACCAAAAGTGTGGTGCGATTTATTACCATGCATTCAGATACTCTGCAAATCAGTTTAGTGTTTCACTGGCCTGTTTAATGTTCTGTCAGTTTGTCTGAGTTACTAGCTGCTCGGAAGAGATCTTAGCAACAGCTATAGTGATCGTTGCTGGAGGTGGTTTTATCATGTAATACCAGAATAAATAATGTTATAAGTATATGATTTTGCTTTTCATTAATTTTTATAGTTTTATTTTTTACTATTCCAGCATATACCTACTATTAAACTTTTTTTCCTTATCACTTTGTATTTACAAAGTGTGGTAAGCCACGATTTGTTATTGTCCTCTTTTAGGCAAATTGCAGTAGTTCGGGTGTCTAAGCCTGAAAATGTATGTGATGTTGAATATTGCTGTGTATTTTGATCCTTCTTCACTAGCCTATAACCTCTATAACTTTGGATTTTTAGTTTGTTCCTTTTTCCTGTGTTTTCTCAAGCAACTTCCATTATTTTCAATGTGCTTTCAGAAGACTTCTGTATTTTATGACCTTTCCAGATGTCCTCTGACTCCTCACTTCTGTAATACACTTTTCTGAAATGGGTTGAAAGGGAATGCAAACAGTATTCCAAATTCAGCCATGTCAATGCCTTTAACAGGGACATCTTACTCTCATTTTTTTATTCTAATATTTTTCATCGTATTTCTTACTTAATCTAACACCTTCTTAGCTTCTTTAACTGAGCTAAATGTTGAGCAGACTTTCTGAATGTTTGTGGAAATACACACATGTCTTTCTTGATTTGATACAGTTAATTTAGAATTTTAAGGTGTACTTAATCTCTCTGATCTTATACTTCTTTTGAGTTTGGACAGTAAATGGTACGTGCTGTTGTGTTCCCCAGTTACTTGGTTTGTCTTGAAATTTTTCTTAAGTTTCTTAGTTCTTTTTGGCCTTGCCTATTGTAATCACATTATATGTAGACTCTTAATTTCACTACTCCTTGCCCTCTCAGATAATTTCTAAATATATCAAAGCAACAGATGTGGGATTTTGAGATACCATGCTTTTCAGCTATTCTTTCAATGAAAATTGATCGCTTAATCTTACTTCTGCATTTTTTCATTCCTGTTAAAATTTTTTGTCTCACCTTCTGACTACTTCACTTTTTAGTAGTATTTTATACAGGATTTTGTTCAGTTCCCTTTAGAATTCTGTCACTGTGCCGCAGCTGTTGGCTTGCTTAGCAGTTTTAGGTCAGTGTGCGCGGTTTTCCTGTTTTGTTTTTGTAGTCTTGGTGGAAATCAAGGCTCTTGAGTTTGTTTCATGTGCAAGGAAGAAAGTGTGATGTTTTCCTGTTACAAGTGTTTGTTCTGAGATGCATTAAAATTGCTTTAGAGGAACTCTTTGTTCTTCTGAAACAAGCCATAATGTAAGTAAAATCCCCATCATAAGGGCAATAGAGAACTAATACCGGAAATTCATCAGCTATACTTTTAGAAATATACCATATGTGTTTTCTGTTTCACCTAGTTAAGTGATTTCCTGTTCCTACCACATGACAGTGATGTAGGCAGTTGTGCACCTTGCAACCCGTTTTGCTTGTGTGAATGTAAATTAAACTAAAAATACTAATGATGCAAGTGTGTTTAGAAATATCAGCATTTACGGGAGAAAGTCAAGTAGAGACTTTTTTCTGCCCCTCAGTGAAGAAATGAAATTTTTTTGCCTGCTGTATCTTTTTTTCCCCCAGCCATTTATTAGACTAATTAAAGTCATATGTACATTACAGAGGAAGCACACCCTTCAGCTGCCATCTGAGGAGGACTAGAATAACCTGTGGTATTGATAGGTGTGAGAAAGATATGCTTGTGATGGCACAGACTTGAAAGACTGTTCTGCAGTTGATACTCTTTTCTTTATGTTCAGTGGCATTACTGAGAAAATTATGAAGATTGCATGAAACTCAGAATACTGAGGCTAGGGTACCTCACACAGCACAGTCTGTTATTTTTACATATATTCACTGTGGCTGTTAGTACTGTATTTTTCCATGAGATTCTACTTAGAAAGTTGTAGCTGATAGGTAATATGAGAAGACGACCACAGTCTATGCCTGTTATGTGTCTGTCCTTAGAATAATTCCAAATATCATTTATATGTTTCTTTCATGAGTGGTGGGACCTGAGAAAGTAGAGGTGTTCAAAGGGTTATGGTGTTATATATATTCTGTGATGTTTGGAATGTGACTTTGCAAGACAAGTCTTTTCTCCATCACTAGATGGAAATCTTGGAAGCAAATGAAGAATGTTTATCAAATAATCTTGTAGGAATGGCTCTTGAATTAGTGATGAAGTCTCTTCATTATTATTTTCTGTTGTTTTACTGTGTTTAAGTATGCAAAACTCATTGAGTTTTTTTTTCGGGTTCTAATGCAGTAAATGTCTCTAAAATTTAACTGCTCTTGGTCTTAGTTCTGCTGTGGTGGATTTATTTTTCCATTTAAGGCATACTTTGGAATGTGTTATTGACAAAGATAGTTCTCTGGGGAGCATGGGGGAAACTCCTCTCTTCTGCCTGCTGAAACAATAATAAAAATAATGGACAAGCACAAGCAGTCATTGTAAAAATGTAACCTGATGTCCCTCTATTTCTGCTGCCGCCTTTCACCAAATCCATTCTCATACACGACAGTAACAAAAGGCCTTTGCACAGTCTATAATGAGGCCTAACAGTGTCTCATGGGAGTGTTTTCTTGACAATTGTTGTAGTTGTTATTATCTCTTTCTGTAATTATGGCCAGTTTTCCTGTTCATAATGCTGATAAATCCGCTGTTCAGAGTGAAAGTCAAGTCCTTATCCCCTCCTTTGACCTTGTCCACTGTCTGCAAGTTCCTTTTTACATGAAGAATTGATATCACTAAAAAATTTACTTCACAAATTACATTTGTCCACAAGAGGACAGTGCAGTGGATTGATTAAGAGAAGATGGCTCTGAACTAGATTCAGCCACTAGCAGAGAAAGAAGTTGACTCCTATTTTGTTTAATTAACGTTTGAGGTACGAAACAAAGTCTTTTGCTTAACTACACCAATACCTGTTCAGAGGTCCAATTAGAAGTTTTAATGTTGGCAGGCTGTTTAAGTGCAAGTGAACTGGTAGCATGAGTAGATTGATATCTGGCTGAAATTGCATGAACCTGCCAGAGTAGATATTTTGAAATTCTCTCATGCATACCTGTTCAAGAAACGTAGTAGAGAATCAAAATAAATCTTTACTAATTCATATCTGCTTTACATTTTCCTTTAATGGAGAGGGACTACCTTGGAATATTTCCAAATAGATGGATTCACTTTGTGTGTATTTCTATTAGGAATGAGTTAAAGCATTCTGAATTTATTTGGACCGAATACTGTATGAAGTTAAAAGAAACAGAGGAGAAGATTATAAAGGATGAAAAACACCTTGAGGAGTTAGCGAAGCAAAAAGCAGAAATCCAGGAAGATGCAAAATGTTGGAACAGCAAAGTGAGTCTTGAATATTTATAAACAAGCAAGTAAATGAGTATCTTTTATTGAAAAGTACACGAATGCCTGAATATTTTGTATGTTTAAGAGTTAAGGTCCTCTGTAAAAGGAAAAATACAAATACTGATTTAAAAATAGTGTGGTAGATTCTATAGAACTCTCATGCTTGTTCTTCTGTTGTAGTATTATTTTTCAGCTTTATTTATTAAAAATATCAGAATCATCTTTCATTCTTTTAAGTGACCTGGATGTTTCTTGTTGTTGGATGCATATGTGCTTAATATTGCTTATCTTCTTAAAACATATGGAAAAAAAGTGTGCATTTAGGGACACAGCATAAGCGTTCTCTTGAATTAGTAGTTTTTTTGACCTGAGATGGCATGTGATGCACTCTTACAGCATGCATAGTGATACCCTATTTTACTTAAAATTCCCCTGTTTTCTTCTATATTTGTCTAGCATTCATTTTGAAATCTTACTGTACTTGGCACTTTAAAATCTGGAGTTCCTCACGCTTCCTGACTAGTTTTCAGTTAATTGACAGCTCCATGTGTGGAACCAGTAGAAAATGCCTAAAACAGGATTTAGATGCCCACAGCAGAACTTGTTATTTTTTTATATGTTTAAATATGTGTATATATGTATGTATAAATAACATATGAAATTGATTCTCTTGTACGTGGCCAGTACTGTTGTGGGTTTTGCATCTAGATAGCTAGGTCCTGCTAAGGATCCAGTCGAATCCAGAATCTAGATGGAGTATTTCTGAGAAGCTGGATCTACAGAGCATGCCCAGAACTTAACAAAAAAACCCAAAGCACACCTGCCGCAAAAGTAAAGATACAGTCATATTAGACAGCCACCAATGGCCGTGTTCTCGCCTTTTGTTTGGTGGCGATGCTACCAACTGATACCTAGAAAACCAGTATTTTTGAATAGAGCCAATACTTATCANTATGTCCCCAACTGGGTTTGCCTGACCTGATATACTTCAGTAGGTACTACTTGGGTATTAAGACCAACAAAAGGGAAAGGGAGAAATGTGGAACAGGGGTAAGGTGGAGCATGGAACTTCTCCATTTGGTCACCACCTTTGGTTTGATTAGTTTATGCTAAAGGTGAGCCAGAGTTAAGTTTAGGGTAAAGCTGATCTGTTATTGTCAATTTCCTTCAAAACATGGCTAAAACAACTAATGGAATAAATCTTCATAAATAATAGTGTTTTTTCAGAAAGTTGAAAGGGATTCTTCTGATCATCATAGAAATGTTACTGGCATAATGGAGCTCTTTTGAGAATTGGGAAAATGTTGGGATTATTTTCGGTAACTTCAGTGGGGTTTGAATTGGAACCAAATTGTAACACGACAATTGTCACATCAAGTTTGAAGACAGAACTAGTGTTGTGAACTAATATTTTTCTGCATTTTTTTTTCCTGGCTTTTTTCCTTTGTTTTAATTTGTGCTTTTTTAAAAAAAAATTTTGTATATTACCTATTAGGAGCATTACATCTTTTGACACTGTAAGGAAAACTCTGAGTTTTCTTTTTTCCAGATTGCCCAGGTTTGCATTACAAAAGGTATCTGTATGCATTAAACCAATTTTCTGTATCTACATGGGCTTTGCTCTTCAAATATTAGAAGAAACCCTTCATGTAAAATTGATCTCATACTTAACTATTCCTCCTTTATTCTTTTGTCTTCATTAATTACCTCCACAGTGTGGCAATATTTCAGGTCATTCCTGTCAAAATGTTTGCTCTAAAAACATTTAAAGAGGGAAAACCATTTCTAAATCATGTTTTTCCTATGTACTAGCAATTTAAAAACTGGGACATTTTGCTCATACTTAATCCCTTGGGTTTTTGTCCCCTGTAGATGTAAACAATTTCTCTCTTTCCCACACTTCCCCTGAACTGTTATTTCTTAGAATATTTTACATACTGAGAGACTTAAAAAATTGCTTTTTTTTTATCTCCTTTTTCTAGATTAGTAAAGGTTCTTCTTTGCAGTTTTTCCTCACAGAACATGTTTTATAATCCCTAACCATTCAGGTTAGGACCTTCAGTCCCCAGCTTGTTTAGAAGGAACAACTGTGCAAGGACAATCAGCAGAATCTTAGAGAAGTGCAACAGACCTGTGACATTCTAGACAAGATAACAAGATAAAGCCTGTATTGTTTCCCTCCTTAGTTGCTGGGACATAGTCACAGAGTATCTTATATAAATCTGCTCTTCATCAGATTCTTGAGGTAGCAGTAGGAAATCACATGCCATTTGGAGTACCTGTGTCGTAATTCTGTCCTGATCTTTCCACATTAATTTTCTACCCTTATGCTGACATCCTTATCAGCCCTGATCGTGCATCTTTGTTGTCTGGTCATATTCCAGTTAGACCCATATCTCTATGGAGATTGTATAGGTAAGTTCTACCAGGATAGCTATGTTGCTTCAGCCTCTGCAGAGAAAGGAGAGGTGAAGTAAACAAAGTTCATTAGGCTCAATGTGAGCAGGTGTGCCTTTATCTATCTAAAGCCACTTTAGGTGTTTTCCTTGTCCTATAGATGCTTGCTTCCACAACATCCTCATTTTTCCTTAAGCTCCAGTGATTGATCCATCATTGAATCTCTGTATGAATCTCTATTAAGTCAATAGGTATATTGAGATATTAAGGAAAATCTTGAGGCTGAGAGTAATGTAAGGTATTCTACTCAATTATACCACGTATGTCAAGTATAAATTAGCAGGCTGTGCTTACTGATACTGTGAAGTCTAAACATTCTGCTAGGATACATTGCAATGTCAATGTACATATGAATAATACAGCATGAAATATGTCTAGTTACAGTTTAATAGCCTTCCTTTGAAATTTATTTTTTAAATATATTGTTTAATTATTGCAAAGAAATATAGGGTGTATTTGTATCACTTCACAAAATATTTTCTAGATAGATGATTTGAATAATAAAATAGCTGCCCAAGGAGATGAGAGCCTAAAAATATCAGATGCTTCTTCTGAAGTGATTAAAGCTCTGGAAGAATTAGTAAGTTTTTTTTTGGTTGGTTTGTTGTTTGTTTTCTTTTCTTAACAAATAAAGTAAAAATCCTTGCATACTTGCATCTTCTGTGCTGGCCTGAAATAATTTCAATTTATGCTAATGTGTCTTAATGTTTTAATGTTCACTAGAAATCCACCAGGGAAAGTGATCTACAGAATACAAAGCAAAAGATTCTCAATATTAATGAAGCATTGGACATTTTGAAATGTGAAAATGAAGAACTTGAGGGAGAAAATGAAGAGGTTTTTGCAAAAATTCGGAAATAGGTAATGCCTAGAATATAAATATAGGAAGCAAGCATTATTTTTTCACTGAAAGCGTGCCTATAAAAATGAACCTTGCTTTTATTTTAATTCTGTCTGTGATTTAACATGTCAAGAATTTCAAATCACTTCAGGCTGAAATTTATAAGCTGACTTTTTGACCTTCACTTGAAAGAAAATAACTAAAATTCTGCAAAAGACAAAATATATTCTTTGACAATAAAAATAGAAGAAAATGAGGAAAATTCAGAAATTCTCTTTGTTAACAGAAACCTCAGGCCCAAACACATTTTGGTAAAAACTGTTATGAATTTTATTTGTATTTTTTTTCATATAGGATGGTTATAAACATACAATCTGAAATACTGTTTTTCTCTATTTTCTTTGAATTCTTGTAAGACATTATGCACACATCTTCTGTAGTTCCTCAGTTTACTGATTCCAAATAGCTATACTTTAAACTATATTGTTCATAATATTCTCAGTGCATTTATAATATAACAGCAAATAAAATCAATTTTTCATTATTTCTTCCTTTAGACACTAGGTGTATGCTTTTTTATATACCTGACAGTTTATCTTCTTTTTTCCCCCAGTAAATAACTTCAGATTTTATTGTCTGGTTTCAGCAAAGTCATCTGAAAAAAAAATATCTTGAGAATAATTAGGTTCTTACAAGTTTTGTAGAAATTGATGACTCAGTGGAATACGGACTTCCTGTCAGTGTGAAAACATCCCTTACTAGCCCCAAAAAATCCATACAACAGATGTGAGAAAAGGGAAGGGATAAAAAGATGAAAGAGGAGGAGGTATGTACATCCTTATTAATGCTCCAAGTTGGAGCTCATGCCTTACATGATGAAGTAAATCAATGATGGGACACAAACGGGTAAGAAACCAGGCTTCACTAGTTCTGATGTTGATGGAACTACATTTTAGAATTAGTGCTGTAGCTCTCCAAATTTATTATTTTCAATTTTATTAACATCTTTTTTAATGGAGTAAAACTTTTATATCATCATACATGTAAGACAATGGAGAGAGGTCTTGCCCATGTTGGAAGTATTAACTGATAACCTGAAAGAGGAACCTCAGATTTGTAAGAACACGTACAGGCAAATGTACAGCATCAGGAGAGAGAGTGGAGTTCTTGGAAAACAGATTTGGGAAGCATTATTACTTGAGACCATCTTGTATGCTAAAACTTTACAGGGATCCTAGAAAGACTGGACAAGTTCCCACAAGAAACCCTTTCAGCATTATCTGTTTCATATATAATTAGTGTTGTTGTGAGTGTGTCCTGATTATTGTCCTTCCACAGGTTCAGGAATTCAAGAAATGAACGTGAAAGTTCAGATTTAAGACACAGAATGGTTATGACAAGTTCCTAGTCATAGGGATTCCAGGAGCTCAGTCTATTTATGTCTTTAAAGGATGATCTGAATATATCCTTTGAAGGGGAAATATCTTTTCAGACTGCTATTTAGTCTAGTCCCAGGAAACAATGAGTGGAGGCTGAATATAGAATTTAATTTTAAGTTTTTTTTTTTTAAGAAATACACTAATTCAGAAGAATTACCTTCTAAATCTTACTTTAGTGGAAAAACAGGATTCTTATTCAGCCTGATACAATCCCAGATTTCTGTTCATTGCTTTCTTATGATAATTTAAGTTAACTCTTAGAAGGATTTTCTGGAATGCTACTTTACAGAACCTCACACTCTCTCAATTCTACTTTCAAGACCAGTGACCTAGAGTGCAACGTATTAGTTCCTAAGGGAGAAAGCAATTGCTAATCCCTCTTAAAAATTAGAAGTTGTGTGCGTTCCTTTTATGTGTTAGTGAATGCAAGCACAAAGGAGGAGTGCTATTTGTAGGGGGTTTTATTTTAAAATCCCTTTTTTAAATTTTGGAGTTCTTGACTGAGTAAGGAGTGTTTTAAACAAAGGCTATAACTAACTATAGTTCTCCTGGGGGTTTGCTATTAAGTGCTATGAAAGAGCCAGGATGTTTGGTTCTGCTCAGGAACCTTTAAATTCTTTGATCTGCCACAAATCTCTTGCCATATATTGAAAATATTTTGCACATCAGATCATTAGTCTGATACTCAGAGCCTTTTCTAGCCTCTCACAAACTTTCTCAAAATAATTATGCTTTATTTTTCATTTTCCTTTTGAATACATGGTGATTTCTGTATGGTCTTCTGTATTAGGGAAAAATTGTAGTATTGTATGGAATTGCTATATTCCATCAGAATGTGATTCTTAAAATCAACATATTGTCTCATGTTAATCTAAGAATTGGAGTGCTTGTTTTGATTAATTGTGTACTAACGGAGTCCTGACACTACTTCAAAAGGACTAAAAAGTGAGTGACTGTCCACCTCATACTAGGCTGTAAGAAGACAGAGAATTGTCTTCTGATGTTCTTCCTAGAAAGCTTAGTTGTGTATCTTTCCTATTTGGAACATGCAGTACATGCAAGAAATACATCTCATGTTCACCTGAGATTCTAGGGCCATGTGCAGTCTCCTTTGCTGTAGAACGTGGGTAAAACCCAAATCTCAGCTGCCCCCAATTCATCTTTATTGACTGAACTTCTAAGTTTGTGTCCAACTGTTAGTAATTTTCTTTAAAGTATTTCTGTCCTAGTTATGTTTTGGTAGGATTTCTAGTACAGTGGTCAACTGAGAATATCTGTTGGATGGTCTAAACAATTTTAATTTTTCTCTCACCTTTCTTTAAAACAATTCTTATTTCAGATTGGTTACCCAACAACCCTATGATATGGAGATTTGATCATGTTTTATGTTCCCACTATGAACTGTCAATGTCATTAAACTCCCCTAAACCTATCTTCTATGGTGGCTGTCGTATTAAATAAGAAGGGAAATTGTTCTTACTGTAATAATGTAGAATAGGGTCTCAAATATCTCAATGTTTTTGAAAAGAAGATATACTTCCTCAATTAAGTTAAGGCTGCTTCACTGGCTAAATAAGAATGTCTTCTGCATGACTTTTCTGAAGCCTGGGGAGTGGCTTTTAGATATAAATTTTCTTCTGTCCTTGTGGAAGCTTAACTGACTGCTTCCGCTGATCTGTAAACATATGATTTATACCATGAGATACGCAGTTTTCTTTTAAGACTTGACCTTTGGTGGGCATCACCTAATAATGCAAAAAATAAACAGATGAAATGTGACATTCCTTTAGTTATTCCCAAGTGATCTTTATTCTCAGTGTGTTTTCTTCAGCATTTCAGTTTTGTTTAGCAGAGATAATGTTTCACCTGCAGCTACCCATCTTCCTTTTCAGAGAAAGAGGTAGCATTTCAACAAGAAAAGATGAGGAACCTGTATCTTTCATTGTTTCATATACTTTAACAAGAGTAATATCTTTGTAAGTGTAGCTGTGCATCATGAATTTTCTGTCTCTTTCAAACAGACTCCTTCAGTCATACATAGAAAACCCTTAGGTTGGATCCTGTATACAATGCAAAGATTTTTACATCTGTTTGGTATAATCCCTTCTTTCAGCTCTTGTTTATGAGAATCTGCTTTAGCAAAGAGAAACTTGTTTTCTTATTTGAAAGCTAGAACCAGTTCTCAGTCTCGACAAAGTGAGGAAATTTTCCTTTTTGGTTCAGAATGTAGCCGCTATGAAGAAGGTACTCTGTTTCAGACTTTCATGTGCAGATTATAGTTCAGATGGTGACTGTCACTTTTACTGGAGATTCCTTGGGTAGAAAGAGTGGTTCTTATCTCTCAAACTTCAGTACACTTATTTCATGCCTTTTTAAAGATGTCTGATTGTACAATGCAATAATACATGCATTTTCAGTCTATTTAGACCACTTTCAATAAAGTTCTGTCATGTGGTGTTTCCACACCTTCAAGGCCTTCACCAAGGTTGTTGTAAAGGGTGATAAGTACTGTCTGTGTCTCGATGAATTGCTGTTAAGACTTTCAAAGAAGAGGTTCCTCAATTCATCCAAATTCTCCTAGTTCTTTTTTGTTCTCTGGATAGCTGGTAAACCATCACTTGTCCCATCTATATCCTGTGCAAATTCTGGAGCTTACCTGGGTCATGTTGGAATCATGTGGATTCATAACAGATGACAGAATATATAATACCTTCTGTTAGAGTCTGCAGATGAAAAGCATAAGTTGATCACTTTGCATGTGCCACCTGAGGAACCATGAAAATTACCCCTCCAATGAGATTGTCAGAAGATACAAAATCCTTGGAGCATCTATAAAGACAGTTTCATGAGGGAGTGGGGAATCACAACACCCAAGGGATGTGAAAGTAATCTCTCACAAGCAGATCAATACCGAGCCAGTTTCTGGGCGATGGCCACCTTGGAAGTTAAAACACTCCCTTCTGACCCTACCACAGTTTTATTGCTGAATATGACATTAGGTGGTATGGAATATCCCTCTGACCAATTTGGGTCAGCTGTCCTGGCTGTGTCTCTTCCCAACTTGTCAGAAGTGGAGCAGGGTGGAAAGAAGAGAAAGTGAAAACTCTGTTCAGCAATAGCCAAAACACTCGTGTGCTACTAATGCTGTTTTAGCCACTAATCCAAAACACACCACCGTGTGGGCTGCTATAAAGACAGTTAACTCCATCTGAGCCAGACCCATTAAACCTGCCTCAAGGATTCTGTACTTGTTCTGAACTTCACTGCTGCTCAGAATTATCCTCAAAGTAAGGTTGGACTGGTCATTAACATGTCACTATCTTCACCTGTCTGAAACAGTTTTGTTACCAGTATCTTGCCATCATCAAGACTGTAGCTCTCTTTTTACACTTGCATTAAACTTGAGGCACATCTATCTGTTGGCTATATTTTTCTTACCATCCTGTTCCTCATTACTTCTCACTAGTTTGATCTTACTATTTTTTAGTAGTTGTTTTCTTTTTTAATATGTATTTAGCAACATGGAATAAATGGTCAGAAAGGTCAAAACTTTTTATGTTGTTATAAAATTAATTTTCTTACTAGATTTGAAGAGTTTTTGGTTGCTAGTCAACTCCCTTATTTTCACTTCATGATAAATTCTTCCCATCCTCAGCTCACTGAAACCTCTTTTGTGCTTTTCCATCACACAGTTCTGAAGAAATTAAGGAAGGTGTTTTCCGTTACTAAGGATCCCATTTCATAGAGAGACTTAAACTTATTTCTTATGACCATGATGGAGACACTGTTTAATCCATTTCTGACTTGTTCAGATTCTGACTGAATCTTCTTGAGTACTGTTTCTCTTAATGGAGGAAAAACAATCCATACTGTTAGCTGATCCCCTTGATACTGTGTTTTTTTTTTTTCTCAAATTACCTTATTATATGAACCAGGCAGTTGGATTACGAGTTTTGTTTGATCCAGCGTGTAGACATCTTCCTGTCAATAAATGTAAAATCCTTACTTCTTCTTACAGAGAATTAGCAATTTCAAAAAGATCCCGTGCTTTTTCTTGATGAGAGAGACACTTCCACCTCCTACAATTTCTAAAATGGATATCATATTCTCTTAGTATCTTTTATGAGCTCATTGAAGTGGGCCTGCTTTTTATAATCAGAAGTGTACTTCAAATTATATTGATGGCATTGATGAGGACATCTTCACAGACACTGAGTGCTGTGCAGAGGCATCCAGAAATAGTGTTGCCTTTGGGAAAATAATATTGAATTTTTTCCCCAAAGTATTTCAAGAACTATCTCCAGGTAACTTGCGATTGAGCTTAGAAGGATCTAAAATACAAACCTTATGCAAACAAGTATTCAGGTGCTGAAAAAATGACCAATTACTGGAATATATAAATATAACAAATATAATTTGTTGTCCATGTGAACATTCACCCCCCATCTGTGTTGCCTTTTCTTCATAGTATGTTAAGCATCTTGAATGAAGGAAGCTGAGGAAAAACAGTGCATTTGACCTGATATGTACTCTTTTCCAATGAAGGCTGAGTATATGTTACAGATACTAGTAGATAGGAAAATCTCAGGTCCACATGCTATGCACAGTTACTGAATGTATGAAAGCTAAGGGAAAGAAAAATCAAAAACTTAGTATGCTTCCCAAATGGGGACACAGTTCCTGAGTAAGCCCTAGAAGCTGTGATAAAATTTTCAACACCTGTACATAGAGTGTAGTATGGAATGCATGCACCAAAGAACTGTAGTTCTTCTTTCAGCCTTTGTTGGCTTGCTTTTCTGCTTGGAATATTTGTGTTCCTCTTGCATCCATGCTTAAAGTGTTTTGACTTCCAGAGTCCTGGGTAGCCTTGTATGCATCAAAACAATTTTGCTCACATGAAAGGAAATCAGAGTGGAACAGTCATTGTTTGGTTCCTTTCATTTCTTTCCAGCTTCAGCACAGATCTGCTTAGTCTGTGGTGTTCAGATGAATTGCTCTCATGGCTTTGGTATTTTGAAATTTAAGTCTTTTTATAATCATAGACATTTTGGAAGGAAGACATTTAGTCATTGCCTTCCCAAAAAGAAGATTCGCTAAACTTATACCCATTTTAAGAAAGAGTCAGATGAATTTTTTGTTACTTTCTTTAGGTAGTTTCTGGTAGAGAATTCTTCTTCCTACATAGTCTACTGTAACTATTGTTCATATGAGGATGTTATGAGGCATAAGGACATATCAAAAGTGCTTAATTAGGGAGAACTGCATGTGTCATGAAGTCTGTGATGTGTAAGTGTTCTGCATGTGGAATTTGCAAAATTAAGTCGTCTATCTCTGGTGGAATAGTTAATGAGACCTGTTTCAGAATCAAGTCACAAGACCATCTGTAGGAAACCTTTCTGTTTTGAAACTGGTGTGGTTGTGGTCTGAATAGTTCAAATCAGTATTATGAGAGACTATAGGATTCAGAAACTCTGTAAGAACTAACCAGAAACCATTACTAAAAGTGTATGGAAATTACTTGTTCAGGAACAAATTTGCAAGTGAAGTTTCATCTGGTAGTCAGAATATCCTTGAAACTCTCTTTATTGGGTGGAATAATTACTTCTGATCCCATTTAAGTATTTGGTCTGTGGTCTCAAGGCATCACATACTGTACCTTCACAAATTCCGTATTTGTCACTGTTTCTTCATAGCATTAGTTTCTTGACCCGCTTCATCAGTCTGTCTGTAACTGGTAATCCACTCACAGTTATAACTCTTGTAAGTCATGGTTATGTCACAGCCTTGGTTACTACTCACATTGGTATTGTTGGTCTGTATCTATTGCATTGCCAACCTCACTGGTGATCAGGAAAGTGTGATCAGTGTATGTGATAGAGGCAGACCTGTGAAAGTCTAAAGAATAGAACTATCATTACTGTCTAATGAGGTGGCTCCTAACTAAATGGTCTTAGATTTGGAAGTATCAGAGTACGTCTGCTTTCATATTGCCTCCCTTTAGCCAAAAAATCTGTTGCTCTTTCTTGTTATCATCTTGAACGTTATCATCTATAGAAGATTTGGGCTGTTCACATGTTTACTCTCAGCTATGTTTTTTCTAACGTGATTGTAGTAGATCTTGATAGTCTCTAGTGTCTTAATTCCCAAGGAACAAGGTCTTTTAGATCTATGCAAGATTCTTTTGTCTCAAGAGCTGAAAAAAGGGCTACAAATCCTATCTAAATTGATACTATCTAAATTGATAACTGACTATGCAGCACTTTGCGCTCTGAGGCAGGCCAGGCTGATTTGATTATGCAGAGGTTGTAGGGAAGCACCAGTGGTGTAGTGGTATCATGCAAGATTCCCATTCTTGTGACCCGGGTTCGATTCCCGGCTGGTGCAGGGAAAACCTCCATCTCCTCCCACCCTGTGCAGCAGCTGCAGCCCTGCAACTTCTAAATAATCAAATCACCCTGAGCTGCCCCAAAAATCTGGGGTTAAACTCCCTCCTGTTTCATGTAGAGCTCAGTTTGTTAGTAGGGCTGTTCCAGCTTCTGCAGTATCTTTGAAAAATGCTTGTATGTGGATTTACGTAAACCAGTCAGTCATGGCTTTCAACACAGGGTCTTACAGGTGTGTGACACTGCTGAAGCCTCTAGGTCATATTTTGGGCAGATCACATTTCAGTTTCAGTTCTATTGGGACTGAGTTCCTGTCCCCATCAGATTGGTCAACTGCTTGGTAATCACAGCAAGTTTAGTCTAGCTATGGATAATCTCTTAATAGAGAAAGGGCAATTGTAATACATACTACATACATGGTATATGTTAGCTATGGGTCGTCAAAATGCATATGGGCAATGTTTTCTGTTCTCTTGCTTTGTGCTTCTGTGTTACTTGAATTTTGGGAAAGGAAATTAAGTTGCTGTGGGCTTGCACTCTTTTACAGACTTTTCAAGGACTATATAGAAGATACTGCTGAGTGTAAGACTATATTTAGGAACCAGCAGTTCACATGCACTGAAAGTGCAGAGACTCTCTGTGTGTACATGTGTATGACGTAATCCATGAAGTTTAGTCCTTGTGCGGTTAGAAATCTTTGGGGTTTGTGAGATAAATTTTGTTTCCTTCCTTTAATTAAGCAAATGACACCCCATATTAAAGATGATCTTTGAGAGAAATATTCTGGCTACTAATTGTCGTGGTTTAGGTCCTGTTTTACCTCAAACCAGGACACTAATTCAGCTAAAGAAATCTGTGATCAGTGCTGGCCTGTTGTGAGTTTGCAGAACAGTATCAGAAACAGTGTTGTATATCCTGTGAAGATCCCTACAATACCATTTAGGTTTATCATTCTAATTCATCAGATACTCAGTGGTAATAACAGTTTATTTTTCAGTGATTCCATTCTTCTACAAAGAAACATTCCATTGAAGAATATTAAGTTCTAATGATACAGGGGTTGTATTCTGTCTGTGAAAGTAATATCAATGTTTAAAAGTAGTTTTTTTGTATTTGCTTGAGTTTGGTTTTGCTGTGTAATCCGACAGTCTAATCAAATGGTATTTTAAGTTCACTTCTGTTAATCAGTTGACTTCGTCTGAAAGTTTTTTTGTATGCAAATAAACTAAAGTTGTTTTATGTGACCTAAGAATTCTGCAAATAGCAACATACTTCAGAATTTGAATTCATCACCTGTATGACTAACCTGTACCACTGCATTGGTATGAAGTACCCTAGACATAGCCATTTATTATAAGATAGATGAACTGAGACTCTGTGACCAATTGTAACACTTTCAGATAAAAGGGCTATTCTTGCCACTTCTTATCCAAAATTGATAGTTTTTTATTGTATTTGGGAAGAGGGGTCCAAGAAGGCTATTTAATATTCAAGGATCACATCCTTCAAGCTCAAGAGTAGTCCATTACAATGACTAGGAAGTCAGGCAAAAATGCCAGGAGGCTTGCATGGGTAAACAAGGAGGTCCTGGCAAAACTCAGACATGAAAAGGAAGCATATAGAAGGTGGAAGCAGGGACAGGTAACCTGGGAGGAATACAGAGACATTTTCTGAGCCTGTGGAGATGCAGTTAGGAAAGCCAAAGCCCAAATGGAATTGAATCTGGCCAGGGAGATCAAAGGCAACAAGAAGGGCTTCTTTAAGTGCATAGATCACAAAAGGAAGACTACAGAAAATGTGGGCCCAGTGGTGAATGTTGCAGGGAACTTGATGACACAGGACAGTGAAAAGCCTGAAGTACTGAATGCCTTCTTTGCTTCAGTCTTTACTAGCAAGAGCCAACCTTCAGGAATCGCAGGTCCCAGAGAATCAGGGGGAAGGACTGGAGTAAGGAAGTTGTACCTTTGGTGGAAGAGGATCAGATCAGGGAATACTTAAGCAAACTGGACATACATAAGTCTGTGGGCCCTGATGGGATGCACCCATGAGTACTAAGGGAGCTTGCTGATGTCATTGTGAGGCCACTCTCAATAGTCTTTGAGCAGCTGGAAGAAGTGCCTGAGGACTGGAGGAAAGCAAATGTCACTCCTATGTTCAAGAAAGGCAAGAAGAAGGACTCAGGGAACTACAGGCTAGTCAGCCTCACCTCGGTCCCTGGGAAGGTGATGGAGCAGCTAATCCTGGAAACCATTTTCCAGGCACATTTCACAAGGACAAGAAAGTCATCAGGAGTAGTCAGCATGGATTCACCAAAGGGACATCATGCTTGACCAGGGTGATATCCTTCTATGGTGAAATGACTGGCTTGTTACACGAGGGAAGAGCAGTGGATATTGTCTACCTGGACTACAGTTAGGCTTCCAACATTGTCTTCCATTAAGATCCTCATAGACAAGCTGTTGATGTACAGGCTGGATGAGCAGGCAGTGAGGCAGATTGAAAACTGGCTGAATGTCCAAGCCCAGAGGGTGGTGATCAGTAGCACAAAGTCAAGTTGGAGACCAGTAACTAGCAGTGTACCCCAGGGATCAATCCTGTTTATCTTCATTAATGATCTGGATGATGGGGCAGAGTATACCCTCAGAAAGTTTGCTGATGACACCAAACTGGGAGGAGTGGCTGATACGCTGGAGGGAAGTGCTGCCATCCAGAGGGACCTCAACAGGCTGGAGAAATGGGCTGAAAGGAACCTCATGAAGTTCAATAAGGAGGAGTGCAAAGTCCTACACCTGGGGAGGAGCAACACCAGGCACCAGTATATGCTGGGGGCCACCCGGTGTCTGCTGGGGGCCACCCAGCTGGAAAACAGCTTGGCAGAAAAGGCTCTGGGTGTCCTTGTGGACACCAAGTTGAACATGAACCAGCAATGTGCCTTTGCCACAAAGAAGACTGATAGCATCTTGGGGTGCATTAGGAGGAGTGTTGCCAGCAGGTTGAAGGAGGTGATCCTTCCCCTCTTCTCAGCACTGGTGAGGCCAGACCTGGCATACTGTGTCCAGTTCTGGGCTACCCAGTCGAAGAGAGATGTGGAGGTACTGGAGAGAGTCCATCAAAGAGCCATGAAGATGTGGAAGGGACTACAGCATCTGTCCTATGAGGAAAGACTGAGAGAGGTGGGACTCTTCAGCCTGGAGAAGAGAAGGCTCAGGGAGGATCTTAATAATATATATAAATACGTGAAGGGAAGGTGCAAAGAGGATGGAGCCAGGTGCTTTTGAGTGGTGCCCAGTGACGACCAGAGGCAATGGGCAAAACCCAAAACACGGGAGGTTCCCTCTGAACATCAGGAAACACTTTTTTCACTGAGAGGCATAGGTTATCGATGCAGGTTGTTGATTCTGCATCCTTGGGGATATTCAAAAGCCATCTGGACACAGCCCTGAGCAACTGTGTCTAGGTGGCCTTGCTTGAGTAGGGTAGCTGCACCAGATGACCTCCAGAAGTTCCTTCCAACCTCAGCCATTCTGTGACTCTATGATACAGGTTAACAGTACAGATATGTAGGATAACAAAAAAATGGATACATGTAATTGTTTGATATTAATGAACTATCAGGGCTTATACTAATGAACAAAGAGACTTCAAAGTTCTGAGGAAAAGCCTGGTGTATTCAGCATCAAATGGCAGGATAATAAAATACTGCTTTTGATTTTAAAATGTTTTAGCTTTACTTATTCAATAATGGGGTTTACTTTTAATGAATATACTTTATAAAACAAAATGTAAGATTGGCTGTTTTATTTCAATAGTTCAAGAAAAAAGAAGGCATATCAGTTGGAAGTCGAAACTATCTGCAAAAGCATGTGTAAGATTGAACAGCAAATAGAAAGGCTAAATGAAGATCTCTGTAATGCTGAATTGTCCTACAATGAAAAAAAAAGAAAGTATGAGGACATAAAAAAGTCCAAAACTGCAGAAGAAATCTCTTACAAGGTATAATTCGTTTTTTAGAGTGGAAGAATCAAAAATAACGATGTTTTTATCAGAGATTACTGGGCAAGCAACTTAATATTAAAAAAATAATAATTTTAAACATGATTTTAACTGCATATTTTCAAACACTTGAAAAATAGCAAACAACAGTAGTCTGTGGAAGAGAAAATAAATTGGTTACTAATGGTCACAGGTAATGGCAGGCTAAAAAGTGAAGCTAACACGTAAAATATTCTCAACTATAGAAAGATTTTGTTATTAGTAGGTGATTTAATATGAATGCTAACAAATAATATTCTCATTCTTTGTGTAAATAAATGATTAAAATAATTCATAAATCAGTATAGTTTTATTTGATGCTAAATGTAACCATTGCAAATAAAATATGACATCAGAATAATTATTTAATTATCATTTGGATGCCATTAGTCATCTAGAATTAAAATTTTAATATATCCTTATATAGAAGCCTTGCCATGACTATGAAGGCTTACAAGACCTGCAAGGCTTTTGTTTTTCTGCTTTACATAATTCTCAATTAATAATATTGTACATATGCATACAGCTTTTAGGATCGGGTTGTTGCAGGGTGGAGGATTCAGCATTCAGAAATATGGAAAGAAAATAATACAGGGAATTTTAAAGTGTCTTTCTATGCCAGGGAGATATAAGTGGTGTTTTGCATATTCTTCACTAGAGATCTTGTGCTGTATGTAAAGTACAGATTGCCTGGAAAGAATTACTTTCACAGTTTTATTTTCTGTAATAATTTTAGGATTTCATAACTTTTAATCAGTAAATAAGAACATTAATAGTGTTTTCCTGGTTATAATATGCATTGGTATATTAGGCACTCCACTTGCTTCCTTGCCTTCCTTTTCACCTACCTGCTTGCCAAAGGTAAAACTATGTCCAAGTACCAGATTCTGCTTCTGAAAAGAGGAATTGTTGGATGTGATTTAAACCAGAGCCAGTTAAAAAGCTTATAGAGCCAAGGTAAAAAATAGTAAAACATGAGCTAGAGAACTTTAGAGCTATTTTCACAATGAATAGGAGCGAGTCACTTTTGTGTTTGTTAAGGCCTTTCACGGTGTCAGGTTGTCTTCTCTTGGATCAAATTTATATTCCTGGCAATGTCTGAATTTGCAGCATGTCGTTTTGTTTATAAATTTTCTTTTTTGTTATGTTATGCTGTTTTATAGCCATATGCTTTAATACTGAATTTGTATGACTTTTCTGTCTTGTTTGTATATAAAATTGCCAAGCACCATTTCTCCGCAATCTCAGTGTTGAGTGCTGAAATACTTACACAAATGGATGTTCAACACTACAATCAGGGGAATCTGCTATGATTCTTCTTATGGTTTAAGTATTTAAGGAATGCTAAATATTAGTCTAAGAAATTAGGATTTTAGAAGGAATTCAGGCAAAGCCCCTGCTTATTTGCTGTCCTACATCCTTTTTTTTTTCCTGATGTCTTAATTTTTATTTTCCCTTTAACTATTAACAATTAATTTAGAATTGATGGATTTTTCTTCCATGAATTTTACAGTTACATTTTTTATTTTTGCCATCCACAACATTCTGTGATAAGGACTTTGACAGCTTTGTCATGTTTCGTGTGAAAAATATTACTTTGTTTCTTTATTTTCTCCATATCATATACTATCTTCACTTAGTGCCCTGGTCCTTATTTTCAAAGATGTATTTGTCAGTCATTCCTTATTCACTTCCCACATGTCAGACATGACTTTGTAGGCTTTCAAGCTGAAGTCTTCTAAGCTGTTAACTTGTTTAATGAGTGGAAACTGTACCATGTCTGTCATCCAGTCCTGTTTTCCAGTTTTATTATTATGGGGAAAGAGCATACAGTATTCAATATTAGACACATCATAAGCATATAGTGGTGTAAAGATGGCTTCTGGTTTGTTCACTATTCCTTTTGTAATAGTTCTTAACATTAAATTTATTCTTTTAAATGCAGTGGAGCATTACGTTCTTCACGATCATGTTCCTGTTTGATTACTAGCCAGCTCAGCGTCCAGCACTGTATAAAGTGAAGACTTTGTCCTAATATACAAACATACATTAATCTTCATTGAATTTTGTCCTCTGTAAATAAGAAATCCAGCTGTTTTTACAAAGTCGTCCCACAAAATCCCCTATTTTCCATATTGTTTCTGAATAAATTGGAAACCACAGGATCCAGCATGAATACTTGCAAGACCCCAGTGTAACTGCCACTGTGAAAACTGGTAATTTCTATTGTAGGTCTTCTGTCTTTAAATGCATTATATTTTAATGTGAGGACTTTTACCCTTAACTTATGGGAAATTAATTAAGGAGTCATTCATATAATACTTTATCAAATACCATTTAGCAGTCCAAGCAGGCTATATCACCCAGATATCTCCACATTCTTCTTAAATCCTTCAGAAAACTATTGAATTTTGAGGCACTGTTTCCCAGTCATGCTGATTCCTCCCCTGTGCATCAAATTTTCCATATGCCAGCTAATTCTTTTTTTTCATAATAATTCATATTATGAGTTTGCTTCTTCAGGTTTTGAAGGTTTTATTTGTTTTGGAATTTGGGCTTTTTTTCCCCTGTCATATTCTGTTTTCTGCGTGCTTCATGGTAAGCCTGTCCTTAAGTGCTTCTGATCATCTGTTGGCCTAGCAGGCTCTAGCACTTGTCTCTAGCTCTAGTTGTCTCTAGCAGGCTTTCTGTCAGATGTGTTTGGAAAAGGACTTTTTTATGTTCCTTGCAGGTTTTCCTAAAAACTCTTATTTAGCTTGCCTGATGGTATTTTTAGATTTGAATAGGCAAAGTTCAGGATCTTTTCTGTTTTCCTTTTTTTAAGCATAATTTCAACTTTTTGTCTTGCTGCTAATAGATTCTCTTCTGTTTAATGGCATTGATCTTCTTTTTTGATATTTCCAAAGTGTCTGTCAAAACTTGGCTTGTATGTACTTTGAGCCTCCAGTATGATATCTGTAAGTAATCTCTGTCTGGCTTGCAAGTATTTTACTCTTGTAGCTGTTCTTCATAAAGCTTTTAATAAACTCCTCTAATTTTTATAAAAATTCATTTTTTAGTTTGACTACAGTGTCACTTTTTTGATTTTGTTGTTCCTTAAGTTCTCTTAGAATCATAGAATTGTCTAGGTTGGAAGAGACCCTTGGGATCATCGAGTCCAACCATCTACCCTACTCTACAAAGTTCTCCCCTACACCATATCTGCCAACACCACATCTAAACGTCTCTTAAACACATCCAGGGATGGTGACTCAACGACCTCCCTGGGCAGTCTATTCCAATGCCCAACCACCCTTTCTGTGAAAAATTCTTTCCTAATGTTCAGTCTAAACCTACCCTGTTGGAGCTTGAAGCCATTCCCTCTTGTTCTGTCATTAATTACCTGTGAGAAGAGACCAGCACCAACCTCTCTACAGCATCCTTTCAAATAGTTGTAGAGAGTGATGGGGTCTCCCCTCAGCCTTCTTTTCCTCAAACTAAACAGTCCCAGCTCCTTCAACCGCTCTTCATATGATTTGTCTGCTAG
>VZSZ01004928.1:53351-75851 GCA_013398815.1 Ibidorhyncha struthersii
AGCTTCCCTGTCCTCCTGGGAATCAACACTCCTGCTTAACTTGGTGTCATCTGCAAACTTGCTGATGATACACCCTATGTCCTTATCAAGATCATCAATAAAGACGTTGAACAGAAATGGTCCCAACACTGAGCCCTGAGGAACACCACTTGTGACCGGCCGCCAGCTGGATTTAAATCCATTGAGCACCACTCTTTGGGACCTTCCAGTCAGCCAGTGCTTGATCCAGCGGATCGTATGCTCATTCAGGCCATAGTTAGTGTTAACATCCCAGATGTAGTCAGTCAGAAAGGTACCTCAAAGCTATACATTTATGGTTAGAGATGGAATTTCATTCTGTAGGTATTCTGGTTTACTTGTTGGCACAACTTAACTAACTCCAACATGAAGCCATTACTAGTGGTCCTGCCTTCAGTGCTGATATTGCTTTCCAGCAGCACTCAAGTAGCTTCAGTGCCCTTGTTAGTTAATAACTCTATACCTACCACTTGCCGAATGGTCATTCTCTCAAAAGCTTTAAGTTAACACTGCTATATTTAGTCTTATTTATCATAAATTAGCAAAAGCATTGTGTTTATAATAATGTACAGCATACATATACACAGGAAAGGGGACCAGTTGCAAGAGCGATTTGCAAGGTAAAAGTTTGTGTGAATGGAGTGCACAGAGGCTACGATACCTCTCTACCTAAGCAACAGTTGAATAGTGATCAATTTTGAATACGATCATATAAATGAAAGTGCAATTTATAACTGACTGCCTGGTCTCTGCTGATATTCTGTGAGTGCAATTACCCCCCGGTGTGCCTGAAAAAAGTGTATGTCTGTAACCACCAGTTAAACTGTATCCTTGGGCTACTGAATAGAGTGAAAAATATACTCATGCAATCACCAAGTGTTATCTTTAGTCATTCAAAATGTTGCTGCATTTTGGAGCGTAGTCTAGATGACACAATTCATCTAACAGACTCAGGATTTGGATTCAGATACACTATATGCCACATGTGGGCAAGGAGGTGTGAGGGGGAGGGCAGGGCCATGGCCAGAAGCTGTTGCTTGGAATTATCCTGGGAGCAAATGTGTAAACTTTCATCTGGAAAAGAAGGCTTTTACTCATTGATTACAGGATGTGTTTTCCACATGGACACTGATCTCCATCGCTTCTATTTTCTTGAAGCTCCTAATAATCTTTGGGATTTGGGGTTTGAGAATGTATGAGGATGTTTGGCACCTGTTTTTGTATTTTCTTATTTGTGTGTCATATGTGAGATGTTTATCACCTCCTTATGCAGGAACCTCCCTCTCCAAGTGCTGATGGCATATGCATTTTCAAAGGGTAGATATGGATGTGATTAAAGCATCTTGAGTAAATACATGTCAATAATAGAATTGATTGAGTCCATTTCTTACTTTGCTGTTTGCCATGCTGTGCCTAGTTTTGCTTAAATAATCAGCTTTCTACTCCCTAAATTCACTTAAAAAGGAAACAGCAAGCCCTAATTAGGGTTTGACTTAGATTGTAATCAGATATAGTTATGATGGTCTGCTAATCTGACATGCATCAAATTAGGGGTATTCAAGGCACAAACTATAATAATGTGCTATATAACTGTTATCCTAGAAGTGACATGAGTCAGATAGTCATACAAGAAAGGGCTAAAACATATTCAGGTTTTTAATAGAAATCACAAAAGAAGTCTCATCATACAAAATATGAAAGGCACTCAGATTTTTAAATATTGAACATTTGATGTTCAATATCCATTTAGGTAAGCCAGCTCAGTGTCTTCATGTATTTGATTATTTTAAGCTACCAAAAATAAATTACATGAAATCTAGAAAATATAGTTACTTTTCTTATAGTATGGTCCGTATTTATCTGCTTGTGCCTGAGACTCTGTTGGAATTTCCTTTTTTAATATAGTTTTATGATACTTGAGAAAAAAATTAAAAGCTATGCTCATCTTTACTGTGATGTTAGTGTTGAATTTTCATTGCTATTGTCCATTAACTTGTTTTCTTATGCATTGTATATGGCTTTTTTTTTTTCCCTAAGAATTTGGAGTGGAATCTTAAAAAAGAAATTCAAGATCAAAAAGGATTTTGGAAAGCGACTCAGGTAAACATGACAGTAACCATTTTACTTTAAATCTGAAATCATCTTCTACCTTCTTTTTACTTCCTACCATGAATTAACTATACCTTGTGACCAACTCACATAGAAGGCTTTTGCTAAGTAACAAGACAAGTAATAATAAGAAGGTTTTGCTAAGTAATGATGCCTGCTGTTTAACAACTAGGAAAATTTAAATACTTATGAAAACATGAAACACTTTATTTGTATCCCAGTTATTCACAATAATTTCCAGTTTGCTTTAAAAATAAACCCCCTGTATTAGTAATTCATATATGTAGTGAAATTATCTTTTGAATTTATGTATTTTTCTTCAGTTTCTGTACAAGCTGCAATCAGACCCTTACCATACCTTATACTGATGCATGTGGGATTGAAGGAATATCACCAAAACTGGAGGGAGGCATTGCAGTCTTTTACTGCAAGTCCTTGAGTTACAAACCCCCTTTGGCTCCTTTTGCAATGGTCTCAGATAGGAGAGATTTACTCTGACAGTTGTCAAAAGCTATTTTTCTTTAGAATTGAATGTTGGGTTTACCCTGATGACGAGAAGTCCTTCTGAGATTTTTGTCCNTCTAAACAGTCACAGTCTCCATTTTGCTTTTGTTACAAAACTTGTTCTATTCCATTCTGTGCGTTTGAACTGTGCGAGAGCTCAATAGCAGAATCTAGTACCTACATTTCCCATTTCTAGAAAGACAAGCCCTAAGAGAGATCTTGCAGTTCCTGTTCGTGCCAGACATTAGCAGAAAGCGGTGAATGTTCTTCTTCTAAGCCAGGTAGTGCACAAGGTCTCCACCACATGCATTTCTCGCTGATGCATAACTTCCCTCTAATTCTCAGGTTTTGCTTCAGAGAAGGCTAAAGGGAACATTTCTGGGCCTGACTGCCACAGCATGACAGGTTTTATTTGGTGCTTCCAAACATCTTCCTCCCTTTTTGATAGTCAGTACTGATCCTTTTTGATTGTTCATTGAAACAAAAAATCTCCTTTCTTTTTCTTGATTCTTGGTAAAGATCCTCAGTGGGAACTGTAGCCCACTTCTTTCCTTTTACAGAGAGGAAAAAAAAGAACACGTTCCTAATGGAAAGTAAACGTTGTGCTCAGAACTGCTTTTTTCATTGTAGTTCATGTTTTTTCAGGAAAAAGAGGTTCTTGAGATGCATCTTGTACTTTTTTCTAAGGTGGTTTTAAAGTTCTGTTTCATCTAAACCTGTTTTTTTCTATTTTTCTTCCAAGGTCTCATTTGTCTGGGTTAGACAGCCATCATAGCCTTGCTGTGAAGAGGTTATTTCTTACTAATAGGACAAAACTTAGTGATGATCTCAAAGGATGTTGAAAGTGCAAAATGCTAACTAGTTACTGTCAAAGTGCATAGCAGTTTAGATGAGACTGTTCCGAGATAGCCAAAGGGAACCTCCTAATGCTATCTGAGCCTAAAGCAACAGAGATTCAGAAATGTTAGTGGTTTTCTGGAAAGCTTGTCCATTCCACCAATCAACCATGTTGTCACCTGGAACATTATCCATAACTTTACCTAATACTGTGCCATTCTATAGGAATTAATAAATTATGCTGCATTTCCTACTTGAAACACTCCTGGTAAGGATAACTATGTTTGTAGACTTTAATTTGAAATTAGAGAAAGGAGTTGTTTGCCACCTAGCATAATACTTTGAAAAGAGTAAGTCACATGTATGGTCATTTCTTGCCCTCTTTCCCATAATCTTCTTGGCTTATTTCACTCTGCTTCTACAGCTGAAAGGAATTAAAAATGTTGCCAGCTGCATTCCACTTTGAATATATATAGACATATGTGTGTGTGTGTATATATCTCAGTATCAGGAGTTCTGTATTCACTCTGTGCTACACAGGTAAATAAGTATTTGAGTTCAAGTGATGGTGAATTTTGGATATTACAAACTGTAAGTGCGTGTAAGACCTGTCCATTCTGAAGAACATAGCTGCTGGTACATAATATTTCTCTATCTTTCTTTTTCTTTCTTTCTTTGGGTAGAGGGGAGAATTTTGGAGTGGATGTATGCTGGATCTCGTATTTCCCAACGCAGAAGAGGGTACATTTATTTTGCAAAGAGATTGTTCCTTTTCACTCTGCAGTGTTTTCCTTCTCAGTTTTCACTCCTTTTTAAAAAAAATCTGGGAACATACCTATGGTGATTGTTTCCCACCAGAAAAGATTTTCACTCTTGACATTAATGTTTAGAATTTTAATTCCTCTTTTGTGGAATTCTTTTCTACTATTTGCTTAAATAGTACTGTAAATTCATTGTCTGCTTCAATGTTATTTTTACATTTCCTAATACTTATTGCTGATTTCTCTGCTGTATTTGTGTTTGCCAGTTCTGCTGGCTATTCAGCTTTTCCTGTTCAAAGGCTTCTGACAATATGCTGACTTAATGGCCAACTTTTCCTTCATTTTGAAGACATTTTTAATCACCATATGATGTATTTTTTAACTTTTGGTCTATTCACGGTGTTTACTTAAGAGTATAAATGTTCTTTCAGATTTGGATTTTTCGTGCTCTACTTCCGCTTTTGAAATACTGAAAGGTAATTCTATACATGTTTTAATAAACAGGCCAGGATTAAAGCAATATATGATGAGCTAGAGGAAAAGCGAAAAGAGAAACTCAAGAAGAGAAAGGAAGATATGAAGAGGATAGAAGAGATTGAGAGACAAGTACCTGATCTAGAAACAAAATTTAAAAGAAATAAAGACCTATTTAAAGACAACCATGAGGTAAAAGCGGTAGATTCTGGACCACTTACTAGCATATTTTTTTGTCATTATTAGAAAAAACTAAGAGGAAATGAAAGTCCATAGCTCAGAAAAGTTGGATTTTGCAGCTGTGCAGTTGTGCTGTGATACAACATAAGAAAACACAACACAATTCCTGCCTAATTTTCGACGTTTCTTGTTTTCTGTATTAGAAAAATCTTTCTGTCTCTTTTAAGTTTGTGATGTTTTCTTACAAAAGGGGAGACTGTTTAATACTTGCTTATTTCCTTTGTACTACTTTGCTTACTTATAAGCTGAAGAGAACAACTAGAGTATAAGCCCCCAGCCACGGTATGCTGGGGACCTGCTTGCCTTCCCTGCTTTATAGATGATACTCATAAAAATGTTTGTCCTTCCTCTCACAGAAGGTCTGTTTTATATAACAAGAAAAAGAAATGGAAGATTTTTGTATTAAAAACAGTTCTTCAACCTACTTAACTTGACCTAATTAAGTACACTCTTCCAAGCATTTCTTTTGCTTCTGGTAGAGCATTCCTACTGTTATAGTGTGACATGTTTTGGTTGGCCCCTCTGTCATCTTGAAAGTATGGCCAAAGAGCCTTTTTCCTCCAGTTGTCCAGTGATGACCTAGCAGCCTATTCTCCATATTTAAAGGGTATACTCGTGGTATTAACCTTCCTCGAGGTTAAAACTTTGGGAAATTTTTCAGAGAAATAACCTTTTGTCCAGACCTGCTCAAAAGAGTAACAGGAAGACTAACTAAACTTGTATGACCGAGAAACATTTCTTTCATTATTAAACTTTCCTATTTTAGATCTGGTGATATTTTAGATCTTTGGAAACTTTGGTTATTTGCAGTGCCACAACAGTTGTAACAGAGAGCAGATGGCAAAGTGGACAATGTTATCTAAATAAATTACTGTTTGAAAAAAAGGTATTACAGTGATGGTTGCTTTTGAAAAATAACCTGATAGTACGTGGATAAGTTGACTAGTAGTCCTACAAACATGAGGCCTTAGCTAGGTAGAGATAATTTCCTTAAGTGATGCTGATTGATAGTTGTATGTCCCCCTGCCACTTCAACAAACATCTGTGGAAACAGACCTTATTGTTCTGAAATGACGTGGAAATACTCAAAATCTGAACAGTAGGTTAGTCCAAGATGTAATGTCTGTACATTATATTGAAGCAAAACCCTCAAATGAAACCATTCAGTCTTTCTTTTACAGAACTGTCTGGCATGTAATTCATTCACAGATTTTTTAAATTTTTTTTTAAATTAAGAGCATTTCCATACCTTTGCTTTATTCTGTTTGTATGTCTTTTCCTTGAGCAGGTGCTTATTCCTCCTTTTCTTTTGGGAAACGGCTCTGAAAATAACTGGAAACATGGGAAAAATTTCAATTGTTTTCAGCCTTCTATCATGAGTTAAACAGAGTTTGGCTTTCACACTGGTAATTGTACAAATCAGCAATACTAAAATTGGGGGCTGTCCTTCTATCATTATGCTTAAATTAAGCATTGCATACTACTCAAAACCTTTGTTCTGTATTCCACCATGAAACATGTGCACATCCTTGCAAACAAGTCCTTCCAAATGTGAGCTGCCCCACACTGTATGAATAGGTGGGTATGCATTGTTCCCTGTAACGAGCAGTTTTACAATCTGGGGAAGGTATTTGAAGCTTTCCTTTTTTTGGCAGAGGAAATAAGTGTCTTAGGGACCAGAACTGAAAATACAGTAATCAGTGTGAAAGAAGCAGTTATTTTTAAGTGTCTGAAAGAGGAGGACATTTTCACTGGAGCTTACTGCCAGAAAATAAAAAGCAAAATTCCTTCATTTTTGTTTCCAAATGACTAGGAAACAAAACTAGCTATTGATGGTTCATGTCCAGAATTAAGGCAATGAGTTTTCACTAAGCCATATACTTGTTACAGAACATTCTCACAATCAGGTAAGATCAACATCTTTTGAGCCTATTCAGTTTAGATACAGGATTTTTTATTTTTGCTCAAAGCCCAGATACAAGAATTTCTGCTGCCTCAGCAAGATTTTTTTTGTTGCAGAATCAGTCTGTGGGTTCATAGTTCTGTTATCTGACTACTAGTAAATAGCTTGTCACAGGGGACTGTCTTCTCCAGGTTTTCAGTGTTATTTTGTTTGAAGGGTTCTTGACGTAGTCTGCATGTAGCAATACTTCACCATTTTTGGAGGAGAGATGGAGGATGTTGAATAGTTTGAGTTCAGATAATGGATTATGTGATAGTTTATTTTTGATGTGGGTTTAATAAGTCAAATTGATTTTTTTTTTTTAAAAGATTGCTCTAATAGCTAATAGTATTTTCAAAACAACGCATTAATGTCAGTGACTAATGTTGTTAGCCCTTCCCCAACTAAAACTAAGTAGAAACAATGTGACAAAGATCACATCATTAGTTTCCTGGAAACCTAGAGAGGTGTGGTGTAAGTTATACATCATGGTCTGTAGCTGTGTATTTGCTTCTGTTTTAAGAGCTTGGAAACAGAGTTTGCACAAGCAGATGTGTATGTGAATAATGTGCAAAAGATATTGGTAATTTCAAGGAAGAACTTTCTCACTGATTAAAGGTTTAAATTATCGTTTCAGAATGGAAATACTAATACCTATTTTAATATTGTTATATAATCTAAATGGAATCTAGAATTTTGAATAATATGACTAACAATTTATATAAATTCTACATAAGTAATGTAATATTTTCCTTATTACATGTATTAATAATAATTTCTGTTATTTAATATTTGGTGCTCACACTAATGATGCAAATGAAATTAATACAATAGACAAGAACTGTTTTTCTTGAGGTGCTAATTAATAATAGAGTGGATTAATGGAAAATATAAAACTGAGGTATTGCAATATTTTATTTTCTTTCTTCTTACTCCTCTTGTTAGCTTTCCTCAGCTATGTTTTTTATAAGTGATAAGAAATAATAAACTTTTATTTTGCCCTTTATACAAATTCTATGGAGGCTATTCCAAATACATATTTTGATTTCAGAACTTTGTAACTTCCTTAGCAGAAAGAAAGTAAAGAAGTGAGGGGAGCAGAGTAAGCAGTGACATTTTGCTCTAAGATGATAAACACTATACGAAGTATAAATGTGCATTTTTTCATTTAAAGCGTATATAAACGTACGTGATGAAAAAATGGCTATGGAAGGGAAAATAAAAATAAGCTTAAGAATTGTAACTGTTAAAGTATTTAAAGACTAAAATATTTTCTGATTTCTATAGAATATAGGACAATAACTTTTGAATACTAACATGTCTGTTTATGCATAAACTCTCCAGAAGCTCTCCCAGTTGGATCAGAGACTACAAGAGCTAGATAAACAGCAGAAGCAAACTGAACAACAACTGGAACAAAAAAGAAGTATTATGCAGCAACAATTAAATTATATACAGGTGAATAATTTAATGCTTGTGTGGCTTTTTTGAAGTATGTTTAATCTCAAAGGTTAGGCTGTCATTTCTACACAGTTGCCTTGGAACTATATACATACATACAGTGTATGTACTATTTTCTCTCTTGCTTGAACTAACCTTATGAGGTCCATAGCCTTGAGACAGTGTAAAGTACAAAGCAGAATTGATATTGGGGTCATTGAGAAGTCCTTTGCTTTCTTCATTTGCTACACTGGCTCAGATTGCTTGAGGGGCTTTAGAAATGCAATGGAGAAAATCAATAAAAGACGAAAAAGATTCTAGTATAATAGGAAGTGCCTGCTGATTGCATGTTTGCTCAGCAGATGGCATCTTTTTGTAAATGATGGCTTATATCTGCTGTATCAGTTACTAAACTGTATAATCCACCAAAGGGAATTATTGAATTTTATATTATATACTTCATATAAACATGGTTATAAGCGTTAGAAGAAACAAGCATTTTCTTCCTAAGATCTTTTTCACTTTTATTATTCTTTCATTTGCATATTGTATAAACTTGTTAGATTTTACAGCATCAAAGATGAGTCATATAGATTTTTTTTTTTTTAAAAAAAGGAAAAGCTTTCATGTTGCTCAGAGTAGCTTTTATGAATCCAGTAATTTCTATTGAAAAACTCTGAGGCTTCCTATATATGACAGAATCTTAACTTAAGCATTGGGAAATTTCATTGATTCACACAGATTTCCAAATTTGGCAGGGAAGACAGAGTTTATACATCCCTTTATGTTAAAGATTGTGCTCTACCAAACTGCAAGTTTACCAATAGATCTTAAAACATGTGGGAATTACTCATGAGTGAGCATACAGATAACCGGTCATTTTAAAATGTTTTTCAGTGCATTTATTTCCTATTCTTTTTTATTATTATTTTTAATGCTGCCTTTCATTGTAATTGTAAATAAATGTATCCATTAGTTATTTGAGCAATATTTGAGTTGCTGTTCTGGAGGAGTATTAGAGTGTTCTGGGTAAGTGGAGTAAAACAACATACAAGCCTATTGTACGAGATCTGTAGAGCTCTGAACTTATAACAATTCCTTGTTACCTTAAATGTTGTGTTCTTAAAGCCTGATACAGTTCCTTGATCGTAGCAATTCAAGTTTTGTAAAAGGGGGGCTTTATAAAAGGGTCTGTCTTATTTTTAACAATAACGCATATTTCTAGCTGTGCAGGGTCACACTGTATGAATCTGTTAATCGTGTTATATTGTTTTTAAGGAAAAGTTATTTAAAGTTATATTCAGAGATTTTAGAGCTCTCCCATGATTAATACATTGGCTTATTTAAAGCTTGTCCAGTGTGTAGCCTAAATGAAGATATGCAAGAATTGAGAGCACCCTCAGTAAGTTTGCAGACAACACCAAGTTAGGTGGGAGTGTTCATCTGCTTGAGGGTAGGATGGCTCTTAAGAGGGACCTGGACAGGCTGGATCAATGGGCTGACGCCAATAGTATGAGATTCAACAAGGCCAAGTGCCAGGTCCTGCACTTGGATCACAACAACCCCATGCAACGCTATAGGCTTGGGGAGGAGTGGCTGGAAAGCTGCCTGGTGGAAAAGGACCTGGGGGTGCTGGTTGACAGCTGGCTGAATATGAGCCAGCGGTGTGCCCAGGTGGCCAAAAAGACCGATTGCATCCTGCCTTGTATCAGGAATAGTGTAGCCAGCAGAGCTAGAAAAGTGATTGTCCCCCTGTACTTGGCACTGGTGAGGCTACACCTCAAATACTGTGTTCAGTTTTGGGCCCCTCACTACAAGAAAGACATTGAGGTGCTGGAGCGTGTCCAGAGAAGGCCAACAGAGCTGGTGAAGGGTCTGGAGAGCAAGTCTTATGAGGAGCGGCTGAGGGAACTGGGGGTTGTTTAGTCTGGAGAAAAGGAGGCTGAGGGGAAACCTTATCACCCTCTACATATACCTGAAAGGAGGTTGTAGTGAGGTGGGAGTCAGTCTTCTCTCCCAAGTAACAAGCGATAGGACAAGAGGAAATAGCCTCAAGTTGCACCAGGGGAGGTTTAGGTTAGACATTAGGAAAAACTTCTACACTGAAAAGGTTATCAAAGACTGGAACAGGCTGCCCAGGGAAGTAGTTGAATTGCCATTCTTGGATGTATTTGAAAGCCACCTGGATATGGTGCTCAGGAACATGGTTTAGAAGTGGGCCTGGTACAGTTAGATAACGATTGGTCTTGATCTTAATGGTCTTTTCCAGCCATAACAATTCTATGATTCTATGAAGAAATGGCTATGATTCCATAGTATTCTTAGAACAGGAGTAATACAGAGTCTCTAGCTTCCAGCTGAGCAAGCAATTGACCCAACCCTTCATAATTTACCTATTTTAGGACAAGATGAATCACACCCTGGAGGTTTCTGCATCTCACCTTTGAATTTGAAGTGACTTAGTTTGGTCTGCTGACATTTAAATGTCTAAAAGCTAGATACCTAGATAAAAGCATATGAATTCTTCCCCATAATACACCATTAGTCTTGTTCAGCAACTGAGAAGTATGAAGAATACTGTTCACGTATTGAACAGCTGAATGACCAAATGCCAAGGGACTCATTCACCATAGGCAGGATGCTGGACTGTTATCAACGGATATTCAGTCTATTGATATTTAGATCACAAAATGTAGAATGTCTCACCATTTCGTTTGTTTGTTCTAAAACCTGATTGCACATTCTCTGTGTTCTATAATAGGTACCAGATTGCACTGACTCAATGGCTAGTATTCCATATGCTTGGAAGCCAACAGATATTATCTGCCTTGGTTAAAAAGTCCTAAAAAAAGTGCAGGAAGTCAATGAGACAAAATTCTTCTTCATTGGCAGTTTTGTTCTAACACAGCTCATATGTGAACCTGACTCTTTGGCAAAACATGTCTTGCTTCTTTGTGTACATATCTGGCCCTGATATTTTAATCATCTCAGATTTCATTATTTGTAAAGATAAAGGCCGGGACAGATCATACAGACATCCTGTGTATCACAGGCTATTGCATTTCTCCAAGTTCTCCTGGTACTGAGCCTAAAACTAATATGATTTTTCCTCAGAGGTTTGAGACTCTCTATGGGTGGTTCAGTTGCATAGGGATTTGCATTAATTACCATATCTTCATTTTCTTTCTAATGATTCCACGTTCCTGCAAGAAACCTGAAATTCCCATCTAATCCTATGCAGATACATATTACACTTTTACAAAATTCAGAGGCCTTAAAAATGTCATGTTCTTGTGGTATCTTCCACACCTTCATATCTGTGCTAACATCTGTTACAAAACCTTTGATTCCTCATTTTTTTCACAACTACCTTTTAGGTATACCTCTAAGAAGCACTTCTTTCATAAGCAAAAAGATCGTTAGACTATGCATCAGGCTACTGCTTCAGAAAAATGGGGCAGTTTCTAAAGAGATCTTTAAAATACTAATCTTTATTTAAATACTGTGATGCATTCATTACCTACTGAATTGTGAGGTCTTGAAAACTGGTATTTATACATGTGTGCACTTAAATTATATGTGTATATATAGGGATGATCAAAAGGTGTTTTCCTCCCTCTTAATTTAACCCATTTACATAGCTGCTTACAGCCCATTAGTATGGGTTACAAAATCTAATGCAGCAAGACCGCTTTAGAAGTATCACCCAAATAGAAGACTCCCACCTGTTTATTACTATTGAACTGCTACAGGGCTTTATGTTTGCCTTGTTCACTGGGGGGAAGCTGCAGCTTTGTGTACCAGGTACTGTTGCTCTTGAAAGTAGAGTTTGCTTGTGTCGTGAATCTTTCCGGTTTTTGGGTCCTGTGACTGTCAGTCACTTTTGGTATGAAAAAGACACTGCAATTTAATCTCTTTTCTGTAGATAGGAAGTTTAGTAAAAAATACTTTTTAATTTAAAGGTTTTCAGCAGCTTAATGATAGCATCTTTGTAAGTTGTGTACTTGTAACTCAGGGAAGTAGGCAGGAGTTCAGGAGTGCTCTGTGTTTTAATCCTCCACTACCTGGAGTACAGGACAGCTATGTTATGAAGAGCTTGATATCGAAAGAGGACAACTCTCTATTTAGGCAACTAAATGAAAAATGCCAGTTTTCAGAGATAATGAGTAAGACACATTCTCCCTAGAGAATGGCAGCTAAAAATACTGTTCTTTTCCGTAAAGTCAACATTTTAGGTATCTGCCTAAAACAGTATTACATTTTGTAAGTCTAACAATAAAAGCTGCCATGCTGACTCTGCATACGCTGAAATAAAGAGGCCCAGACTTAGATCATACGCAAAAATTGTTATCTTTCACTATCATTAATAAAGTTTTTGCTGTACAAGCCAGTGCTTATTTGTAAAACTTCTATGTATGACAGCAAAAATAAAAGAGGATGTGTATTTTGTGAAGATGGTAGCCTACAAATATGCATACATCCATATACAACAGAGGCAACTGCAAAAATACAAGTACCATAATAAAATTTGTGGATATATAGTAGAAGAATTCCGCAACAAGTTGGAGGACTATAACTGCATGTGCAAAGCTGAGCTCCTACAGAAATGCAGTTCTTCCAGTTGCACCAAGTGCTTCAACTGCCCCCTCTGAAAGAAGTTCTCTTTCTTTGGGTACACAATTTCATGAATTGTTGCCCATAATTATGTGCTTAAAATACAGTATCTGGAAATCTAGCCCTGCCTAATTTACATGCTGTGGTGTTCTTTTTTAATTCCCAGGAAAAAGTTTCAATTGTTTCCAGTCAAATTGCTGAAAACTCTCACACTCTGGAAAATTTAAAAAATGAACTTAAAGAATTAAATGAATTATGGAACATGAAGCAAATAGAGATGGAAAATACAGAAAAATCTTTTGTTGATTTGCGGTAAGACCTACCTATTATATGAATTTTAAAAGATGTTTTATTACTTTTACTAACGTAATTTAGTAATTCTACTTTATTACTATTACTAAAAATAGTTTTATTATTTTACAATATTATTTATAGGAAATATAATGCACTTTCCATCATTAATTTGAGAGTTTTTGTCTGATCACTGCTTGTATTTTTAAGGCATGTATAGAAGTTATTAATGATAAATTGCCTACCAAATTGCATTTTGGGCATCAGAATTACATTTGTAAATCTGATAATATTCATGGTCAGTTACATCCTTAATTAATGGAGGATTCCACGTACTCTGTGTTTTCTCTCGTTTAAGAAGTGTGGACCTACAGTTACTGTGAGTGATGAGTCCTGAAAATAGTCTCAAAGGGCTCTATCCAACTGATAATGCAGGCTGCCTTCTAGGCCATGCAAGCCTTGAAGGGCCGTATATGCTGATTGCACAGCAAGCTTACTCTTCAAGGATAAAGGTGAACCTGCTGAGCAATGTCAAAGAGGAAGCAGCTTGGATTGTTGAATTGTACAGGATGACTAAATAGTGAAAAAGTTATCCTTGCATTGTTATACTACAGTTCCCTTTGTGTGATCTCATTCACTTATGTACTGCAAGTGTTGAAAGATCCTTGAGAGATTTTTCCATGAAATTTTTGACTGTGGAGAAAAAAAAAAATTCTATGTAATTTTTTTAGCTGAATATGCGGGACCGGGTATGTTTTTTTCCAACTCTTGATTCAAACAGAATTATTCAGAGGGGTCCAATGTGCAGTGGAACTTACTGAACTCCAAGAATGGAAGGCATCTTTCCACGGATAAAAATCTCTTCTTGTTTCCCACAGCTCTTTAGCCAATAGTCAGTAGTTTCATGTCAGTGACATGTTATATTCAGACTCAAACAAGAAAGGGATAATATCAACACAAAGTGGCACTGAAAGTTCATTCCAGCAATTTATTGTTTTTATATATCTAAGTTCATCTCTCTCTCAAAGAGGAATTTTCTTGCAAATTCTCCAGCTTCTAGACCTAAAATAGATAGTAATGAAAACTTTGCATTTTTTAAGAACCTGCTTTTAGAGATCCTATCTAATAGAAAGAGCTGTAAAGTCAAAAAAATGTCCAAAAAAACCCGCTTTGACTACCAAATTATGCATCCCAGTGGCTTTTATTCCTTTTTGTCATTCTCTGAACACAGAAGGTACAGCACATGGCAATTTCTCCGTCATGTGACTTGCTGAAAAACTGACTGCATGCTTATGCCTTCTGGTTGTCAGAGCATTCAGCCTCTCTGTGCTTGAGGGGAAAAGAGAAGAGTTTTGGGGTTGTTGGTGTTTTTTTACTTGCTTATTGCTTCTCATTAGTGAAGATTAATGGTGGCAATATACAGAAAAGAAATTTCTTTTTTTCTATTAATGTTTTTTTCTATTTATGTTTCCAATAATCTAGCCTATCACATGGCATTCCGTCAATCTATCTTAAGAAAGTCTGCTCTAGCAATTTCCTGTTATATTTTGTGTTATGCATATAGTTCAATATCAAATATACATATCTATGTGAACTGATCTTTCTTCTTTTTGTAAAAATGCTGATACCTGCATGACTTGGTAGAAAAAGTGGGAATAAAGGATTAACTGTTTTTACTTTTACTCTCGGCTGTTATTTCCATTTTTTTGGAATGTCATCAGGCTAATTCTAGCCTGATCTGGTGGATGAACTTGAGGTAAAGGAGTCCTTACTTCTGCTTTCAGTGTTCACTGTTGTCCTTTTATAGGTATTTCCTAGCATCTTTCTCTGAATAACACGTCCTTGACTTATTATTGCTAACCATTAATGCAATAAAAAGACTAAATAATAGCTATTAGAGTGAAATTGATAACAATTGATGCAGTGTTATCAAAATAACAGCAATTCGAAATAAGTACATTTTCCACAATAAATTGGACTACAAAACTGAAGTCTACTGAAAAATTTAGCCTAACCTGCTAACCAAGGGAAAATTATGACATAGGTATCCCACCTAGAAACTGTCTTATACCAATGACTTTTCAAAAATTGCTTTTGCACTCTGGAGAGACAAAGAGATATGTCTTCATATGTGAAGTTAAGAATGAACATGAAATACGTTCACTCATTTTTTTTTTTTTAATCTCAGTGGAGTTTGGTGCTAATTAAATTAGAAGGATGATGAGTCTCAGAAGAGACTGTGAGGAGGACCTTGTGGCCTCCAGAATTTAGAACTAAATTCCAAACCTCCTAAATACACCTGTTCTGTCTAGTATTAGCTAATCAATAAGAAGGATAACAGCTTATTATTGGTCTCACCTGTTCCTACATTGTCAGTGTAAATGGTCAGCATAATCTTTACATGACAGATTTTTCCTCTTCTCAGATTGTTTGATTTGTTTTTAAATTAAAAAATATTTTATTTTAGTGTTAAAATAGCATTGATTTACACAACAAAGTCTTAAAATTTAAAAAACTGGCTTAAACTTGTCTCTTGAGTTTCCTTTTTTGTGTGCACATTGTCATGCAGTCATTATTATGCAGCCAACTGTTACATTATCTACAAGGCTCTAGTTTAGGTTATCTTGCAGAAAATCGGTTAGAAATATTTTTTCTTTTTTCTTTTTAGTATGCTTTTGTCTAAAAGTAACAGAAATACAGGATGTTAGTAAAAAGTGAAAACCTCTGAAAATTGCTTAACACATTATGTATTTCATATGTGCAGGTTAAGGAAATCATACTAGATATGGACAGAGACAGAAACAAAATATTAAACAAATGGTGTGAAGCTCCCACTTCCAGTCCCAATAAATAATAAAATAGTCGTTACCGAATATGGCACTGGTCATGGGCTCATTCTGATGTTCAAATAATATTAATTGAGCAGATGATACTTTACATGTGGGAGTGAACCAGTCCATTCACTAGAAAGTTGTTTTAAAAATGCAAACTCTTTTTTAAAATTCTGAGAGTAATTTATCTCAATAGACTCATTGGATATGGATGGATAGGCAGAGTGTCTTTGTCTAAACATTCATGATAAGCTCCATCATATAGCTCTTTGTTTTTTTTTAAAGGGTATCATTATTTGTGAGAAGACACTATTTTATCTATTAGAAAATTAAACATTAAACCTGTAAGTAAAGACTAAAAATAGTATAGCAGAATACCTTGATTACTTCACTGAATTTTTTTTCTCTCAAAGGAAAAATTTAAGTGGCGTGATGTTTAAGCAGCAAAGTGTTCAGATGGTATATAATCATCTCCAAGATGAGCTAGCAGAATATGAGAAAAGGTTAAAGCAAGAAGAAAAAACATATGGAGAATTACTACAGTTTAGAAAGAAAAACCTGAAAGATTTGGAAGTGAGTATTATCAGAGCTGGGTTTCTTTATGTGAGAAGTGAAACAATTATTTGGTTAGTTCTGGCTCTTTTTAGGTCTAAAGAGTATACCAGTTTTGTCAAAAGTTTGAAATAAGTAGTATCTTCTTGTCCATATGCAAATATTTCCTATTAAATAAATTGCTATTTTTCTGTAGTAGACTTCTTTATTTCTGTGAATAAAGAAGTAATTCCAGGAAAATTATAAAATCATTCATTTGCTTGGGCAATTTTAGTTTTTCATTAATGCTTGGGCTGTTGTAAACTTTCTCTTTCCTGTTTTCTTTTGCTCTGATTTGTGGATGCCTCTGGGAAAGAAAAGACAAGACATCACTTCTTTTTTTCTCCTTTTCACCAAGTGGTCAATAACAAATATAACTCAGATAATGTTGACTAAGACCAGCATCAATAAGTTTCCATTCCTTTTTAATCACTTAAGTACCAGAATAGTGCTCAATGCATGTAATCTTGATAGTGTAACAGTCAAACATTGTTTTTTTGGACACAGTTGTTTCTGAACTGTTAGCCGCTCCTTAACAGGGCCCTCATCTGGATCCTAAATGCTGTGGTTGATACCAGGCAGGTAGGAGCCAGAGTCTGTGTAGATGTAACTGAGGAATCAGAGCTATCTGAAATAGAAGTATAAAATACATAGTGGTAACAACCACAAAATCTTCAGAGAAATTAGATGTGAATACAATTATCTAAGTTCTTTTCTGCATTATTTTAATATTTAAACTTTTTTCCTAAGAAAATTGATAATTTCCTAATGTATAATTTTCTTTGTTTTTACATGAAAAGAAGAACATTAGAGTGTTTCTCATTTTTGGAGAGATTCCCAGATTAAGTTGTTTGCAATTATAACCGTGTCAAGAATAGTTAAAATATTCACATTTGATCTTCTGTTCTTTCTTTTATGCCCGTCATATACTTTTCTCAGTTAGTTTAGAATAGTTTAGATAAAGTAAGCTACTCAATAACATTCTTTTTAGTATTCACTTTTACTTCCTATTTCTAATGTATTAATTAATGTTTTTGTTTGTTTTCACAAAATCTGTACTGATTGGGATATGAAAGAGAAGGAAATAGCAACAAAACCGTGGGTTTTTTTAAAAAATAGAGATTGCTACTTTCTTACTTTTTACAGGGATACTTTCAAAATACCATATTTGGCTCCTTTTTTGTGTTAAATTAATTCTGAGATCAAAAATACTTGCCAGTGTGTTGACTTGCTCATCATCACCTTAACTTCAAAAATCACTGTAAGGATTGTTTGGTGAGGTGCCTTTCTTACCTCCATCAAGATTTGTTTATCCTAAAGTGCCCTGTTTCATCCTGTCTCGTCTTTTCTCCCATCTCCTTTACATGCTGAGTTATGAGTATTGCATGAAGTACAAAGCTCTTAACAGTACTTCATTATTAAATTAATGTTGGGGTAATGAGATTATGCCAAGCTTTTGGTGGTTAGATCTAAGTAGAAATTTTATGCTGCATGCTTGAAAGCCTGTTTTAGGTTTTACTGGAAGACAGTGCTGGTCTCCATGATGACATCTCTCCATCCAGGCATACAGCTGGAATGTAGGCACACAGTGTCATCCTATGAATCTGTACCTTGTTATTAGCTAGTGATTTTTATGTCTTTCTTCATTGTTTTTATTGAAAATACAGATAAAAGGATCTATTCACACCTGTAAAATCCCAAACCCCTCTGATCCATTTGAAAATGTTTTAAAAAATTAAGAAATAAAAAATAGAGTATGTCCTAAATGTTTATATCACATCAGAAAGGTCTCTCTTTCTCTGCCTCCTCACACCAAATTCATTTACTCTCTGACTAGTCAGAGAGGAGTAAACTGGTGGTAATAACACTGGCAAAGCCAAATATTCCTTCAGTAACTTATGGACAGTCAAGAAATTGCAGCAGGGTCTTCAGTTTACTACCCAACAGAAATGGGCAGAAGGCCTGGTACCAGTGGTTGGAGGAAGTTTTTGAGGGCATTGGAACTAGAACCTACAGGCAGGCTCTTCAAGGAGTTTAGCTGTGATTTGTGGAAGTTGGGCCATGGCTTTTAGAAGGATGACCCATGTGGCTCTCTGGAAAAGGTCACTTGGACAGCTTTCAGCAGTTTTGCCTGGCAGTAAAAAGTCAAATCATCTACCTTGCTTTGGTATTGAATGATAAAGATAAATTTTCTCCTTTAACCACGGTTGAATGAAAAAGGACTTCTATTCTGATTTTGGATTGAACAATTTCTGTGAAAGTCCTGACTTCAGGTGATGTGGTACAATGATTATGAGGCTTTGTCACCCAGGGTCTGGAGATGAAAGCTCATTTACTGGAGTAGTTACATGGTGTTAGACCATTTTTCACAGGCTTTGCTTCTCTGGGTCTGAAGCTGGGTGAGACCATTCAATCCCCCTTTGATATGTAATGCAATAGGAATAGACTAAGCATATTTTTAAGGTGACAGATGACTAGCTAAAAAGATTTCCTCACAGGATTAACCCCCATAGGGAGAAAACAATAAAAAGGAATGCTCTAACTTCTGGGGTACAGAGTACAGGAGATGGTTCAAGAGGTTCTGATCTAGGATTTCTAGAAATTCTAGTGAAACATACTGAATGAGAGCTGCCTGTCTTGATAGCTGAAAAAGTTAGCATACTTTGTTCCAGTGTCATGAAGTACAAGAACTAAATAGGAATGTTTCCTATACAGGCTGTGAATATATATGGTAACATCACACATACTCACAGCTAAGTTGAAAACAAAACCTCAAGCAACGCAGCCTAAGTTGTATCTTTTAGTTTGGGAGAACTGCTGTTAGATGCTTTGGTTGATTGATTCAGGGCCAGATTTAAGCAGGAAAAAAAGCTCTTGATTCTGAAAATGTAAAGTTAATCCACAGTTCTTTCTACTTAAGACGAAATGCAGATGTTTATGTCACTACAAAATGTTAGAGGTGCAGAGCTGGCAGTACGGTTTGGAGGTTAGAATTACCAATTATCCTCATTATCTCATTTTTAAGATGTACACTTTGTTCAGAAAAGAATGATACAGCAATAAATGGAAAAGCCAGTGAGATTGAAAACCCCAGCTTGAGATCTATGGAAAGGTCCAATAAAATGTCCTTATTGTGGTGACTTGTAGATTTTGTGAGGGTGAGTAAAAGAAAGTGAGAACAAGAGGAAGGAAAAGGTTTTTGCAAAGAAAAAATGCTTTGAATGGCTTGACAGGAAGGGGATCATTTGAGCAAGAAGTCCCTCTCTCCTGGAGGCTAGATGGAACTATTAAACCCATAAAGGAGATTAAACAATCTCTTATCAAGAGATGAACTGGCCAGAAACCAGATGAGAAATTCGGTGGGAAAACTAGGGTCCTTTGAAGGGTCATGAAGGGATCATGAAAGCAAATAAAGTTGAAGAATGGCCCTGACTGTAGGAGAATTTGCATGAGAAGCAAATGGCCCCAGTACAGATCCAGACAGAAAAAGAAATTTTGTGGGGAGACTCTCACGGTCTATTCATGATCAGGGCTGCATAGGATAAGAAGCTGAAGAATCTGTGTGCCTGTTTCTTGCAGGAATGCACATGATGTATTTTTTGGCTGGGGAGATGAGTCACAGTTTTTGCAGACCTCCTAGATTTTGTGTTCTCCCAGGAGAAAGGGCTGCCAAGTGTTAAGACTATGTATGACACATGAATGTGGCAAATGTCACAGTTAAATAGAAGATGTGACTTTTGTTTTATTGACATGCATGCTACTAAATGTGGCAAAATTTACACATGTAATAGGCGTATTTTATCACTGTGTTATTTGTAACTACTCTCATAGCATCTCATTACCTTATGTTCTACAGAGACAGTACAGTCCCCAAACTATCATATTGCCGTTTGGTTCAGTGCTGATATGTGCTGTATTAAACACACAGATAAGAATTATTTGACATAACAATTCATAATGAGTGTTGGATCACGTTTAGAATTATTATGTTGTGCCTTGTTTTCTTAACCTCAAAACAAGCCTGCTTGCTCGTATTTTCTGCTGCTAATGTGATTATTGTACTTTCAATTAAAGTAACTGAAAAACGATTACTGTGGTTTTTGAAGATTGAGCAAGACATTTTGAATGACCAAAACTCTCTTGAAATGTGAAAATTTTTTCTTATTAGTATCTGGTATTGCACACATGATCATGTATTTCTAAAGTGCAGGTGTATAAATCTTTAAATTCGGACATATATATATACAGACTTGTACTTTTCATAAACATAGTATATGCTGTTACCCAAAGCATTAACAGATATACTGATACTTTGACTTTTTGTTTTGAAATACTAGCAATATCATAACTTCCTAATTCTATTAATTAACATTGGTCTTCTCCTAAAAACACTTAGCACCGAATAATGTTTCTAGATTTTCTATGAATTTATTTGACTGTTGCATGATACTGGTAAAGAAGATGGTAATAAACTGAGATTTCTTTAGCATTGTACCTTAAAATTGCATCAAGTTCAGCAATGTTTCATCTAAAACTGAATGAAAATTTCTCAGATATACAAAAGGGCATTTGGAAATTCCTTTAAAGGAATGACAACGTCGTCTCCTTATCACAATGCAGAAAGTTTAAAAGAGGGGGAATATAGTTTTTTTTTAAAAATTACTTTAAATTTTACAGATATTAAAATAAGGTTTGAAACAATTATTAAAAAAATGTTTAGTCTGCAAATGTTTGATCAGAATATTTTTACCTTAACTGAAATGTTTTTTATTTTAAAACAAATCAGCATGTTCTTTTTTATAGAAAAGCATTTTCCTTCTGGTGAATGATATATCAGAAAATCCATGACCAGTTCTAAAAGCTAGTCATGATATGTTTTTTCATCAGATATTGAGAGTATTACTAATGAAATAATCTAAAAAATGGCATATTTCAGAAGGGATTGTTATAGAAATATGATAATATACTGCTGAAAGCTGAATTAAGAAATAGGGAAAAATAGATCCAGGGGGCTGTTTATCATCATGGTATTAGGTTAAATCCACTGGGTGTCTTTTATCATTTACTATTCATCTATTTAGGTTATCTTTTCTTCTAGTCATTCTTTTCAGTCTTGCTGCACTAATACCTTCAGAGCAGTTTCCATCTCTTACTTTCAAAAAATACTGTTAATCAATAATAATGTTACTGAAGAGCTTTGTTACAGCATATCCATGTAAACACAAGAGTTACATTTGAAGATATATGACAAAAGAGGATTTTTTTAAAAGCTAGAGAGCCATTGCTCCCTTTAGGCTATTTTGTGTGTGTGCGGGGTAAGGATAACAAATAGTCTGGCTATTAGTTGACTCAGTAGCTTCCAACAGTGTGCTACGCTGGTATGTGGGACTTCCATGTTACAAGATAGACTTTTGAATGTTACTCCATGCTTCTGAGTTGTCTTAGCATATCAACTTGCATTCTGTCCTCTGGGAAGTGCTGGCAGTATTACCCAAATAACCATCCCACTGATTTTACTGGCTCAAAGGGAAGTTGTATACCTTTCCTTCTGAGGAATGTGCATAGCTACAGGTTGGGTGCCATGACAGTGATAATACTCTGAGTGAATATCACAGGGGTGTAAAAGTAGAAGATTAATAGAAATTGTAAAGGGTAGTTTTATGGTTCTTCATTGAAAACCAAGCCATATGCGTAATAATTAAAAGCAAATTAACCCTCGCTGTATTTTAAACAGCATCACTAAAAACTACTGTAATGGTCTAAAAGTTATTTTTTAAAAATTAAAACAATTATTAATCATTCTTTCTAGAAACACAAAGGTTCTTTCTAAGATTGCAAACCACATTTG
>VZSZ01004928.1:80851-84090 GCA_013398815.1 Ibidorhyncha struthersii
ATATGTGTTTTCTCATAAAATTGTTAACGTATTAAATTGGTACACATAGTTAAGAAAATAATTTTTTAGTTAATCAGATCTTTGTTGAAGAAGTTACAGCAATATTACTGTTGTCTGCATTTGTGTGATTCACAGCTGAACACTTCTCTTGTGTATTCAGTGACAAATGGCAATCACTTTATCATTTATCTTATGACAAATAGCAGATTCAGCCACAAACTGCTGGCCGTAGCAAACTTACAGGATGAAGTTCTTTATTGTTTATGGTTTGTGGGTTGATGTATTCATGCCTTGTTTATTTGTGAAATGAACAAAAATCAGTAAGCAGGCATGAACAAAAAATTTGGCCGCACAATCAATTGTACTCCCCACCCGTCCCCATTTTCCAAGGACCTTGCAAGGAAATTCGCTGAACTAGGTCTAAGCTGTAAGCCGCCTTTAGAAAAAAAAAGAAAAGTCATTAGAGGATGCACCAAATTGTGACATTATGCCCTTAAGCCAAAATAACACTGAATGGAGTTCCTACCTCGCATTAACCTCCTGAATAAAGGTCTTCAGTTTCATAGATAGCTGTTGTTGTAGGCAAGTAACGTCAGACAATGACAGAAAAAAATCATACTTTGATAGCAGTCAACCTGAGCAATATTTTAGTTTTTATAGGCCTCCGTATTTAAAGGCAGGTAATTACTGACACGTGTTATGAATTTGCATACTGTGTTACTAAATGCATTTTTAGATTGCTTTTACTGTGGTTATTGTGCACTTATTTACATCAATTGAGTACCTATCAGGTTGTCATTAGGGAGCAAGGTCTTTTCTTATTCTCTTTTTTAACTTTCTACTTTAAAAGGGTTCTGTTCTGTATGGTGTCATTGTACTGTGTTACCAGGAACCCATATACAAAGATGCAGTTAGCTGTAGACAAGGAGCAAGGATGTCTAGAATTTTGTGTAGCTGGAACTAAATCCGTAGTTAACACCTTACATGAAAGCACCCTTTTCCCAAACTTTATCCTGTGGTGTGAAGCAAATATGCCTATCTTAGTTGTAATGAGCTGTAGAAGGATACAGTTTCTCAGATAAACGAGACTTAGCCCAGTTAGGGCTGTGAAAATAGGAAACCTGGTCTGGAATGAATTGAAAAGTTAGTTACTGTACATGAAGTGCTGCTGTGATGTGTTCTCATTGACCTACCCTATGTGAAATTCAAGTCCCTACATTCTGAATGTTTGAGAATACTTGCTTCTAATCTTGGTCCATTTTCTGGCAAGGCAAACCCCAAACTTGGTGGAATCTGTTTTTGTGAAGCTGTCTTGCTGTAGGGTATCCTTGGGTTACATAGCTAAATCATAGCTGCTTCTATGTTATTACTGTTCCTAGTTGTGAGGCGTTGGCTGGACACAAAGGGAAGGAGGTGGGGTCTGGTCTCAGGTGATGCTACAGGTTTTCAGGCTTTTGGCAGCCTGAGGCAGTTACTCTTAAACTATGTCCTGTGATCAACCCAACTCAATCCAGTTCCACAACAGGGAGAGTGCAAAGCACACATCTGTGGTATCTCTATTCCTCTTGTCCCCACATAAACTTCAGTTTCAGCTCAGGAGCTGCAGAAGCAAAATTTTACATTTGAATGTCTTTTTAGCTCTGGAATTGAAATTTGTAGTAGTCCACAGACATAAGCCTGAATCATTGAATCAGTTCAGTCACTAGGACTTCAATCACTGGGACTTCACCAAAGCAATCTAGATATATATTTTTCCTGACGAACTTGAAAACTGCATGCCACCTTTGTAATAAGAACCAGATGTTTTTAGTATCAAAGTTAGATTTCGGCTTTTTTCATTTTGTCAAAGTATATTAGTTCATAAACAGATGAATTATTTTTCATCTAGGTTCATAGTTCATTGGCTTACACTGACGTGTGTGCTGTCTATATTGCAGTAAGGACCTGCAAAACTTTTCAAAGACCTCATCAACCTAAATAATTTCTTTCATTTTATTAACTTTACATATATACAAGAGAAAAAAAATCATATCCCAAAAAGGAATGCAACCTTCTTTTTCAGTATTTTATGGTGACTATTCAGAAGTTTAAATAACCATCAAACTGCCATTATGATCATAAGATGATTACCTGTCAGAAAAAGCATCTATATTAATACTAAATCCATGGTCTTGATTAACAGGAATCTAGGAAAATTGGAGATGCATTGGTGTCAGTAGTTTGATCTGAAGCTTCTTTTTACTCACTTTTCTCAACATAAAGATAAGATGGATGATAATTGTCAATTGCAATTGTGTTACTCAGTAATGATTTATTGAACATGGGTAGACCACTTGCCTTCAAGGAAAAGAAAAACTTTCTAAGGAAAGTATCATCTTCAGTAGAAGGGAATAACCTCTTATCTTTTACCAATTGAGGAAATATTCTTTAAAGATGTGAAAACATCTGCCTTTTTATTATGAAATTTTAATTCTAGAGCTTTATGCAATTGCTTAGAAGTTTGTATTTTAAATATCTTGTCTAAATGATTATTTAATTGATTTGCAGGTGAGTTTGTTGTTTCCAGAATGCCACATTGTAAGTCTGGCAAGTTTTACAGAGTGCAAGAATAACTTAAACTGCTAAAAAATTCCTTATTATATGGTTTACATTCTGACTCCATAGTCAAAGGCAAGAGAACTATGCAAAGGTAATCTCAGTTTTATAGCTATGGCTCACATACTTCTGCCAAAAGTAGTACTCAGTCAATAGTACTCATTCAGCAGTAGGACCAGTTGTTCCCTGAGTACCCAGACCCCTGAGCTGGAAGACAGGCATGGGGAGACGAATGAAGCACCTGTAATCCAAGGGGAAATGGTGAGGGACCTGCTTCAGCACCTGGAGGCACACAGATCTATGGGGCCGGATGGGATCCACCCGAGGGTACTGAGGGAGCTGGCGGAAGTGCTCACTGGGCCACTTCGCATCATTTATGAGCAGTCCTGGCTGACCGGGGAGGTCCCAGCTCACTGGAGGTTGGCAAATGTGACACCCATGCACGAGAAGGGACAGAAGGAGCACCCGGGGAACTATAGGCTGGTCATGCAGGAGAACAGGGTGATCAGGCCTAGTCAGCATGGGTTTGTGAAAGGCAGGTCATGCCTGACAAACCTGGTCTCCTTCTATGATAAGGTGACCTGCTTGGTGGATGAGGGAAGATCTGTGGATGTCATCTACCTGGATTTTAGCAAAGCTTTTGA
>VZSZ01004928.1:89439-109439 GCA_013398815.1 Ibidorhyncha struthersii
TCTTTTTCCACTAAAAACTGAAAATTCCTTCTGACTTCACGAAGAAAATAATGGAAATCTGGAGTCATTGTAAATATCCAAATTAGTTCAAAATCTAAGTTTAATGAATAAGCAGTAAAAACTTTTTTCTTGATAAGTATTTATCATTTAACATTGATTTTTAACTTGATCTACAGTAAGCTTCACATAGGTAAAGAAAATCATCTACAAAGTACTCAACAGAAGATCAGGACCATTATACCTGTTTTGTGGTTTTGTCTACTTTCATGTTTTCAGAACATCTGTTAGCTTTATAGAATAGGAAGACTGTATCTCCCCCCTCCAAAATCTATGCAGCCTCTTTATCTTCAGCAGAAACTTGGCTTTTAAGTAGTTAAATTTTCCCCGTTTCTTTAATATATATGCACGTTGTGTTTATCTAGACCTAAATGTACTTCATCCTGCAAAGATAGTTAAAAGCACAGAGTTCCCAAAATGAAGTGGGTTTTACTCTGTTGCAAAGATCACCATTTACAGTTACCGTTATGCAGAAACATGTACTGATACTCAATTCCCTTCTTATCATTTCTAAGAGCTTTTCACACTTCAGTTTCCACAAATGCAATTGTTTTGGTGCAATAAGGTTTAGAAAACCACTGTTGCATAGTGATATTCTTCTGCACTGGACAAGACAATACCTATTTTTGAAAAACATGCTGGGTTACAAAACCTGTCACAAATAAGGGGAAATGTTATATTTGGGGTTATTTAAGCCAATATTTAAAATTTTCAGGGATTCCTCAGTTTAGCACAAATGCTCAACATATGCTTTAATGTTTATTAACTTACATATTTCAAATGTAGTAGTAATTTAGGCTGTAACCCTATAATGAGATTTAGTCCAGTTGAATTATAAACTTGGAGAGTAGCAACTGTCTTAGAAACCTACATTTACGTTGTAAATTTACAACAGCAGAGCATGCAATTCTGCACACCAACAACCTGAATAACAAAAATTTTAGTGTTAATTTACTTGATGTATGAAATCTAAATGTCACAGAATAGTTTCAAGTGACTAAAAACTTTGTCATTCAGCTTAGATGAATTTTAAGGGATTTATAAGTAGAAAATTAAATAGATGCAGAAAATTTGAAATTCAATATTAGTGTCCATTCAATAAGGATATTTTAGTGCATAACTTGTAATTGCTTGCTGTTTGTAATTTAAAAAAAAGAAAAGGTTTAATCAGAGTCAAATTTAACATATAAGTTTATTTTCTTTCATGTTAAATGTAAACTTGAATGTACTGTTATTTGATGTATATCATAACCCTTGGAATGTACAGCATTAGTAGATGCTCACAGGAAATCTGTAGGCTATCCCATACTTATCACTGTTCCTTAACAACTGAAATTTAATAAGTTGCATCTGTATGGAATGATAGCAAAATGGTTTTACCCTGAACTGGTGAATGGTGTTGGGGTTTTGACATTTTGGATACTGTGAATCCAGTTAATGTTCTTTATATAATTTGTTTTATATGTTTTATTTTTATATTTTTGATGTTCCTTATGTAGCACTCCTGAAAACAGTTACATTTTCCACTTGAGCACAGCAATTACCTTCCCTTAGTGATTTAATCATGTATGTGTTTTAATATCAGGCCACTGGGTCTGAATATTTTAATATATTTAAAATCCATAAATAATTTAATTGTGCAACAGATACTATCATTTGTATATCCATAAAATCTGTGCATATATAGGCAGTGGACTTTCCAGGACAATTAGACTTCAGAACCTTCTACCTGTACGATATGTATGGTCACAGAAAGCTCCTCAGTTTTAACACTGAAAAACATTTAATCCACATCCATTTTAAATCCACAATTTCTTTTTTCTCATTCTGACTGCTGGAGTATATTTTCATGTCCTGTATTTGGACCTGTTTTCTCTAAAACCTCTTCTAGTCTAGGACTGCTTAAAGCTGTTGTAAAATAGCAAATGATACTGCTCACATCAGCACAGCCATTCCCAAATGAAAATATGAATATTATCCAATACAAAAATACTACTATTTTTTGCCCGTTGAACTCAAACTGGTTTATTGTATGTTATATAAAAAAATCTTCATTTTTTGTAGATGTATACCTGAGATCTACTGATTAGGTTTTGTTTATTATAATATTGTTGATTGGCTATCATCACAGATAACTCTTACCTGTATTAATACAGTATTTTTTTTCTTAGATACGTCTAAAATTCTGCATTAAAATTCTAGTGGAAGGAAAAGTAAAGGACTTCGGAAGCTTATTTGGTTTATTTTTAATGTACTTAAAAGGAATATTTCCAATATAATGATGCGAGATAGAAAGTTGTAACTTACTCCTTTGATGTAAGTACAGAAAATTCCAACTATCATCTATTGTATGATTCTTCTGTAATTATTCTTACTCTCAATTGATTTCATGCCCACAGATCTCTTGCAGATTGTCTAACCAGATTGGTGATCAAATTTACAAGACCAGTACAATGTGTGTGCGGAGTGATGAGATGTTTTTGTTAACATCAGTGTAGCACCACTGCTATGCTACCTTTGTTCTTGATCAGTGATATAAGAATAATAACTTGTTTTGAAAAAGATATTTCTGAAGACTTATTGACCATACAGTTTTCCATAATATTTTCTTTTGTCTTGACTTTGGAGACTCCAGACTAAGAAAATGCTGTCTTCCATAACAGCAATGAAAACACCTGGCAGATTATTTGTAATTCTAATCAGTTTTTAAACTATTGGCCTTCATTACACAGCCCACAGAGTGCTTGTGGCCCACAACATGTATAATTGTAACCCACCATAAATTAGTATCATGGCCTCTATAATTTAGTGTTGCAGAAGCTATTGTTTATCCAAAAGAACATTGTTCTTGTGAAAAGATGAGTTACTTCTAATATGTATACTAATTACTGAAAATTATTGTATGACAATTGGATGTCCTCAGCCAGTCATGACAAAGAAATACTGTCAAGTTGTCAGCTCATAAACCTCCTCCTTGGAGCTGAGGCACTGGCAATAAGTAAGCTTATGTTTTGAATAGAAGTTGAGTGTCTCTAAAGCTGTATTTTACTTTTCTGTTTCAGTTCCCTATTTTTGTCTAGTGCATTGTGTATGAAAATAATGGATAATACGAACTTTGGCTAATTTAAAAATATTGGTGTAATTGTATTGGGTAAATATTTGAAGATAACACTTACTGTAATTTATTTCTCTTATAAGCACTATCAGTAAGAACTGAAAAGATTGTCAGCTGTCCCTAATGGCAGATTTTCTTCACTTTTAGAGACTGCTCAGGTTTTGTGAATCTCCCTAGCAGCAGAAGATATTTTCAGCTGGGGTGGGGATAATTATTAAATACTTCTGCTTTACATATGTATGCATGACCACTCTGAGCTATCGCAGATGTGACAAAGTACTTCAGAGTATAAATCTGATGTATTTTTTCATGATTGATGTCAGTCAGTTAGTGGTTTCTGTATTGAATCTCTTACATATTTGCATATGCAATTAAGACAAAATATTAATTTTAAATTGAAATGAAAGTAGTTCCAGTTTGCTGTACCAATTGGCTTTCAAGGTTTTGCAGTAGAATGTAGATTTGGTTTATGGGTAGGTGCAATAGGCTGCTTTAAATGTTCTAACTATTGATTGGAGAAAGGGATATCAAAGCTGCCCTTTTGACTTTAGCAAGTTTGCCCAGAAGGCTTAAGAGAGAATGAGAACTGTCTGTTTAATTTTTGAAAGCAACTTCATTGCTCAATTTTGAATTGTGGCATTTCTTTATTATAGTAATGCAGCAGTGGCCAACTTAAGAGAGGGAGCGAGTCAGTTTGTAGGGAAGGGTGCTGCGTTCCCAGCCTGTTATGTGCATAAGTGTATAAAATCCAGAATGCCTGTTGTATCATTGCGTGTTCACCAGCAGTGTGCTACGAGGTCTCTGACTTTCGACCATTGTGAATGCGTTTTGGGTGATGGGATAGGAGGCTGACTGTGAGGCTACTGGGAAGTAAAGTAGCAGGGGGCGGGCTGTCAGATCACTTCACTTCATGTCACCTATATCCCCACAGTTAAGGAGCATATGAAGCAAGTGTTAGGAAGGTGCCATGTTGCCAGAGTGGTGCTAAAACATCTCTGCAGTCAAGGAGGAGGATGTGACTCCCCAGGTTTAAAATCAGAGTCGTTCAGGTTTGAAAAGACCTTGGGGGATCTGTAGTCCAACTTCCTGCTCAAAACAGGTCAACGCTGAATTCAAATCAAATTCCTACTCTCTGGACCTTGTTTCTTTCTACATCTTTATGCATTTCAATTTTTAACTCTTAAGGAAACCAGCCTTCTGCTTTTCTGTCCCACACGGCAACGTCCATTGGGTACAACTGAATATAAACCCCCAAGGATGTTAACTGGATCAGTTAATTTTTGTTACTTGTACTGTCATATAGCTGGATTGATCTGGCAATGCTGACGACTTTACTTAATCTAAAGTAGCATAGATATTTCAAAGGCTGACCTGAGCATTATATACACACTTGCATTTTATGTGGTGTATAACTTCAAATAAATAAAATTAAAATATTCAGTTCCTGATTTCTCTTTTTGTTACATTATTTGTTTGGGTTTTGTTATTGTTTGGCAAAGTTAAAGAATATTACTAGTATGAGACCACACATGTTTTCACAATTAAAAAAAGAATATTTCAGACTTTTAATAAATGCTGATGTTAACTTCCTGAGGTTTTGTTTGTATTGACCAGTGTTTAAAATAATCAGTATTTTGCATTAGCTTTATAGACAACAGATATGTAAAGTAAGACAAACTTGGGAAAGCAAAATAAAATCACAAATGACATTTAGTGGGAAAACCATGAAAGGGAATTGTCTTTAATTAGTTCACAGTTGGAGATTTGTTCATACTGCTTATTTTAGTTAAGTCTTTCATTGGGGAGAAAAGAACTATTTAACTTTCAGGATCCTTGGAGAGGAGAGGGCCTTGAATTACTTACCGTATATCTCTCTCAGGCATGCCTTCCAACATATCCTTTCATTTTTTTCTCTAGCCACACTATACTACCTATAAATACATAAGTTGTTATGTTTAATCTATAAAGGTTACCATTTGTGTTGAAATTCATTTTGATTATTCTCAAAATGGTGCTACGGTAGAGAACTTTAATGTCCATGTCTCCCTGCTGTTACACTGAGAAGGAAAGTTTTTTATACCATTGGAACCTGTACTCTTGGCTTAGCAGTGATTTGGGGCTTCTAGCTCAGCAGATTCTGAGATATCCATCCTTAAAATCAGCTGCTAATACAGCTATCAAATAAAATATCTCTGTATCTAAATAGGCAAAGATAGTTTGCTCCAAAACAGAGAGATTCTACTCTGTCTTCTATGAGATCAAGCCCCAGACCTCATCCAAAGTGCCGAACACTCATTTCTTGGTAGCTGTCTTGCCACATTCACACATTCAGTAGTGAGAAACCCAGAAGCTACAAGCACCAGTTCTTTCTTTGCATAGGCAGGAAAGGAGTTCTAATTGCTTTGTTTTCAATCCACTCTTAAATGTAACTTATATCAATGGTTGTTTTCATCAGAAATTTTTCTTTTGCTCTGGTAGTAAACTTATGATGTTGTGCTAGGGCAGGATTAACTGAAAGCTGGTTTGCATGAGGTGAAGTTCTGAAGAATAATGGAATGTGAAAAATAGCACATTAGTAGTAAGCTTGCTTAGTCAGTTAGGAACTGGTAAGTGTGGTATGCACTGTTGGAGTAAATACTTATATGCCATAGTATCCAAGAGTTAGTTACTTGCAGCAGTAAGTCTCTTCAGTTGTTTAGTTGTTTTTTAAATATGCTGGTTTTAAATATTTCCATTAGATTGCTGACTGTTACAAAGTTGAAAAACTTGTTCCATCTTTCCACTCCTGTTGGCTAAACTAAACCCTGACCACATTTCAGAATATTTGCACCTGCAAATAAATATTTACTTCTCTGCTGAGAAAGAAATGTTGTTTTGCTCAGAGTGCTTGCCTTAAAACTATCCAAGATGAAAATGGGTTACCAAGATAGAAATCATTCTAATTCTGCTTCACTGACAGATGTCCCTCAGCGATGACTAGTATATTGAAAGACTGGAAATCTTGATTTTTAATCCTGATATGATACTTAATGACATGGATTTTAAAGTCACTTTAACTTTTTATCTTACTAGCTTCTCAGAGCCTTCCCCTCTTAATATTTTTTAAGATTTATTATTCTTTTTAAAACATAAATAAATTTTAAAAAAGATTGTCTATTCAGAGAAGAGCAGTGATGATGTTATGGATCCCAGAGGAGTAAGAAATATTTGTAGTAAAGATAAACATATAACTTGTGCCTACAGTTCTAGATACGAAGCTGAAACTATCTTAGCAAGAATTTTATTGGTCTGTAGCTTTCCCATTGTTGTAACCAACTTTGATACTATTTTTGATACAAATGAATGTGGAAACACAATATACATATGAAGGCAAGGTTTAATACTAATATTCTATCTTGACAGCAGCGATAAAAACTGGGAGGCTATGCCTCATTGTTTAGTGACAAAATTAATGACTATTATTATCCATCTTTCTCTTCACCTTTCTTTGCAGCTACATCTTGAGTACTGTGAACTGAAAATTAAACTCAAAAATTAGACATTACACAGAGGCATAAAAGAATACTTTCTAACAAGTTCTGGATTGTAATTTTAACATATTAGACATTTAGTTTGAATTATTTTTTAAAATATCAAAAGGATACTTGAATGGGGAGAGAAAAATACCTATAGCTCTCATGATGTGACGGATGAGATTTCAACAATCTAAATTCTTGATACCACAAGTTTTGTAGATAACCAGAAGTCTATAGTGTCAGCATCCATAGGTATTAAGCAGGGATGATAAATGCTTTCACTTTTAGTAACTTGAAAAAGCTTGTATTGTTTTCCTAATCTGTACACTGCTACAAAACAGATCCATTAAAGAATCTCCCTTTCAGCTTTAAATGGCTCGCTGAAGATGGCTACAGGTCTTGGTACCACTTCAGTTAAGAAAAATCTGTGTTTAATTAAGGGTCCTTTTGATTCTTTGATGTGTAAGAAGTCATGCTACTTTTGTTTACTATGATGTCTTCTAACTTGTACTAAATCCATCAACATAAAATGCATTTAGTTGTGTGATGTCTGTTAATCTATGGTGAATTTGAACTTTGATATATTTTTTGCTAGAAATGTCTTGTCACATCTTACACCATCCTTTCACTGACGTGGTTTTACCTTCCTTTTTTTTTACTTATTAATGGTAAGAATTGGAGGCTCTGTGTTAAAATGCTAAAGGTAGTGGCAACTGAAGGAGAAAAATTGTAAAAAATACAGAAAATTTAAGAAAATATATGTTCATTTTATGTTCTTACAATTAGATTGGAACTATTTGATGGACTAGCGCAGAGGGTAGAATGTACCACCTTTACAAATTCTGAGCAACAGGATGTGTACCCAAAATTAGGTGGGGGTTGGGCATGTGGGGGGATATTTTCAGTCCCTAGTGTGGGACAGAGAGGGTTAGTCCCATCACTTCTTATCAAGAGTCTCAAGATTGTTTCCAAGAAAATAATTATTCTACTGTTCTTAGCTGTCTTTGGAGGGAATCTATTCTTTTTATGGATTATGGAAGCATTTTAAAGAGACTAAACTTTAGTTAACCATTACGAATATTCTCACAAATGCTAAGTGCTCTTTTGACCACCCTTTAGAAAGGCAATAAATTTTAGCTATGCCCACATGTGGGAAATTCCTAGAGAATCCCAAAACACAAGGCAGGCTTTTGTGGCAGCTACTTGAATAAATAGAATGAACAAATATTTCTTGTTCAAGTGCTTCAAGTAGCTTCTATATCGGTACAGCTGTGCAGTCCATGGCCACTATCTCAACCTAACATGAATGCTCTCCCCAGTTTTTCTCTTTGTTTTCTCAGACTAGGTATGAACCCCCTCTTCCACAAGATTTAAGCAGTATAAAGAGGAGTATTTTGAATTAAAGTACAGAACCAAAAGTCAGGACAAATTTCTTCTTTCTCTGATACTGCTTTTATTTGGCTTGTTGCACATAATTTGGGTGTACATATTGTTATTAAAATTACCAGAGTGTTAAGGAGGTGCCATATAAATTGAGTACTTCCAATACTATATCCATTTTCTCTCATTTTAGGTATCTTGGTAGAGCATAGTGAACTACTGGGGACAGGACAATTACTTTTGTGTTAATATGATATTTTTATACTAGTTGTTTCTCAAGCTATATGATTTTTGAAGTCTTGTAATAAAGTAAAGGATTGAATGGATTAAGGAACATAATGAATATTGAAAGTCTGTTGAAAGACCCTTTCCCTATGCACTCTTATTAGATGCTAAATGTCAGTCAAAATTAGGCTGCCTAACTGAAAAAAACCCCAAACCCTTAAACATAATTTTGCATTTTTACTAGTTCAAAAGAACTATCTGTACAGAAAAGAAGCAAGGGAAGGAAATAAAATGAAACACATATACGATACTATCTCCAAATGTTCTAGAGGGAAGATGGAACATTGGGTACCCGATCTACCTGTCAGGGTGCATTTGTATTCACTGACTGCCTAATCAAAAAGGGGTGTAAATAAAGAACCCTAATCAAACAAATACGTTGGTTTGCTAGGACCTTACTCGGACAGGACAAGTGCTTGTTTGAGCTTATCCACAAGTCTCAAAAAAACAATTATGTTCTGGTTGAATGTCCTGAGGTGGAAGTTAAGAACAGAGTGACAGTTTCAGATAGATACTGATAATGTACGTTTTTTATTTTCCCTTTTTGGAGCTTTGTTTCCAATTCTGTTACCAAGTACTCTGCTCTGTGCTTTGCTGGGATAAGCTCATTTTATACTTTATTTTTGTCTAGTCATAATAGAGGTTATATAGTGCTCTAACAAACCCCAAATACTTGATTTCTGCAAGAAAGTTGAGCTATGTGCAGGGCTGATTAATATACTCTTATAGTCCTTACCATGCAACATGCATCGTGGAATTCTTGCAGATAGGTTGCGTGATTTTCAGGAGGAAAACTGACTCCAGCATCACCACAGGCCGTGCTAGATGCCAAGGTTGCATAAAAGTCTTTGCAGATGAAAACAATGTTCCTTGGGCAAATAGCAAGCAGTGGAAATAGGGCTTTTGTCTGTCTGAGATGGGCTATTCATATGTTTTAAACTGTGATAGACGAAGAAATAAGATTATAATGCACGTCTGGGAATCTTAGAGGATGACAAAATTCTTCTGGTATATAACAGATACTGTCTAAATAATTTTGGGGATGTGTTAAAAAAAGTGGCTTGGTTCTAAGGGTGGTCCTTATTGCATAACTTCTATTTGATTCATTGTTACTAACTAATTTTGTTTGACAATTTGAGGAAAATGTAAGTTGCTTAAGTGGACAGATTATAAAGGACATTTTTATTTAGATTTCTGAAAATAAGGAATATCTCTGATCTTGTCAGGCAAATTTTTTCCATTCCCTGCTAAGGATTTGGTTCCCAGACAACCCACTGGTCTGTACTGAAGTAATGTGATTATATGTATTTCTTTCTCACTGTTACATCCTCTATAGGAGATCATAAAACCACCTAGTTAATAGGACTCTGTTTGCTCCAAATTGGTTTAATGATTCTAAGATTTTAGTTTTGCCATCTCTTCTACCAGCTGATCCAGAAGCTCCAGGTTAAATGTTACCATCAAGTTCTCCATTCAAAGCCCAAACCTTCAACTTTGATAGAGCTGATTTATTGTATGTGGTTTAGCTGCAAAACATAGTGTTAGGAAGACATTCAGTACTTGTTTCTGGTCAGTCATAAGTCTTTCAAGAGGAAAACTTAGGCCCCGAAATGGAAGACGTTTTTCTTATGGATGTTGATTAAAGCCTTGCTTCAGTGATCCTTTAATCTTGGACTGTTGGCTGTCACTTGAATTTCTGAAATCTGTTTTGTGAAAGTGCTGTAGGCAGCAATACTCCCAGATGAGTTAATACTACAAAGATTTTTAGTATTTCTGCATATGAAAATACAAGATTTAAAACATGTTAGTGAGCTAATGCTGTGGGACTGTCACCTTTAACGTCAGTGCTTTAAATTAACCTTTAAATTCAGTGCTTACAAAATCTGTGGGTATCACCTTTTTGAGTCATGAGGAAGTGTTTCTGCATTGTCTACTTAAGCATTTCCTTTTTTATATTTTTCCTTTTTTCCTTTTTGGCAGCTGTGACAACTGCAAAAATTATTATTAATATTATTAGTAAAATCCTTTCAGAAAGGATTCACGTAATGATAGGTAGTTTTATTAAAACAGGTTCTTGAGATAGAATTCGTATTCAATGAGCAACAGTGTCTACTAATGAATGAGGGAACTGTTAAAAGGCTTAAAGAAGCTCCTAAAAGTTTCTCAGTATATAAATACAGTAAGAATACATAAATTTTCAGTAGAAACAATAAAATAATTATTGTTGATTAGACTGACTATTTAGAATTCCATGAAGATTCACTTAGTTACTTCTGTAAAGATTCTGTTCCGCTGTAAATCCCTGTATCTGGCTAACTAGATGTGTCCTTCATTAATTTACACATTTTTAAATGGCATGTTGAGATAACCTAATCATCTTGTAATAAGTAAATGGTAAGGGAAATTAATAGGGTTGGGATATAAAAAAGGTTAATTTTCCCTCCCTTCTCCATTTTCCCTTTCAAATAAGAAATTGGAATGCTTTAAGATTTGAATGAATGATATTAGTAGTTACTTTTCAGCAAAGTATTCTTTCTTTATTATGCTCTCGAGTTCTTTATAAATTGTCCTTCTACCACAGCATTTCTCATTTCATCCCTCCAGAATTTCAAGAAGCTGATGTACAGTTTTATGTGCAGTGATTACTCCCATATTGCAATAAAGCTTTCGGTCCCAACTTACCTCTTGCAGGACTTGTCCATTCCCATGACAATTCAGTTCCCTCTAGCCTAGTTGACGTTTTGTGGGTTTTTTTGAAATGTAAATACAAATACAAAGTCAGAACTGCTCCCTTTCAGTTTGACATCTGCATAAACTGCAATTGTTCCTTCTGCCCTGAAGTTCTGCTCACACACAGTTGTTTTCATTATTGTAACAGGAGACTGAATTTGCCAGATCTTTGAGGTAGAACAGTCTACACCTTTTCCTTAAAGTGGGTAGACTTTCCGGAGTTTGAAATGTTGGGGTCCTTTCCGAGTGGTGTAGGGCTGGAGATCTGTCAGTAAACATTCATTCGGTAGTATTGTACTTACTACTGTCGTCTTTTCCCCGGAAATCATCAAAGCAAGGATATGGGAAATGCATCTGGGAGAGAGACTTGCATTTCCGATAAATGGCACAGGCTTTGATTCTAGTATGGACTTTCCATCCAGCACATCAGAGGATTATCTGGGGCTCCAAGATGATCCCATAACAGTTATTTCCCGGCCTTCTGGAATCTCAGCTGAAGGTCTTTCCTCAGTTCCTCTGTACTTGCTAGGATACATTGAACAGATTTCTGGGTCACAGTTTGACCTCGATGAGAGGGATCATTGTTTTTTGGGGTGGCAGTTGGAAATCACTCATGATGTATATGTCCAGCACCTATTTCACTTCTTTATTTTAACAAAGGCTAAGATCCACTGAAATTTCCATAACTCCAAAGTGTTCATCCAAGATACCCTGAACTCCATTAGGCAATCCTTATTTACTTTTTTTCTCTCAGCGCAAGAATGAGATCACTCCTTTAGTGGAAAGCTTTATCACGCATTTTGTAAACCCGCCCGGACTGGTCCTGGTTAGATGATGTGTAATGTCTGATATGCTGCACTACTCTATAGATGGCTGCCTGGGCCAACCGCAGTTGTCTTAACAAGCATCAGCTTTATCACTTGATTTCCATAGCATAAATGTGAGTTCTAAATCTGTGTCCATACAATACTTCTTGGTTTGTGTATTTTTCTTTGCTAACCCCATTAATTCCACTGAATTCTCTTACAAGTTGAGCATGGCACTGGTTGTGTTCAGATGTCTCTTGTCTAGTCAGTCCTTATCAGGTTAAATGGTTTTCTCATGCTAAGTTTGAATGAAGAAAAAAATAGCAAGAAAGACTTGTTCTTTTTCTACTTACACCATTTCAAGTGGACTCCAGACTTGGATACAGGGAGTCCTATGTGGAATGAAATTGTTTGGTCCCACAATCCAGGACATACAAGCTTCAGTTCTGGGTAACTTGTTAATGTATTGATTCCCTCTCTGAATTTTTTAAGAATGATTTGTTTGTTTTTCAGTCCAGTCTGTATCTTTCCTTTCCTATGGGTTTTTTTCTCGTGAGGATGGTTTGTTGAATTCGTGCCTACAAAATAAACTTCAGTTTTTCCCTCCATAATTCTCTGAAATTTAATATGGCTCTTTACTATATGCCCTTGTGTCTTATCATTTCCATTACCTTTTTTTTTTTAATCAGATAAATTCTACACATTCCTGGCAGAGAGAAAGTCTCCTGAATTTTAGGCTAAATAATTTTTCCCGTTAGAACAAATTTACCTAGAGCTAAAGAACTTACCTCCTTTTCTTTCCCACACTTCTCTGCATCTCAGGTCTTCTCCAGAGTAACTTCACAAATATGGCTTACTTAAACTTACCAGTCTTATCTATTTATCTAGGAAAGAAAGGAAGGAGGGAAGGAAGGAGGGAGGGAAGGAAGGAAGGATAAAACAAGTGATGCAAAGGCAATCACTTATCACCTCCCGTGGGCAAACCAATGCCCAGCCAGTTCCCACGCAAAAGCTGGCTACCTACCAACCCTCTTTCCTCTCCATTTAATTGCTGAGGATGACATTATATAGCATGGAATATCGAGTTATCTGCATGGTTGTGTCCCCTCCCAACCTCTTGGCCACCTCAAATCTATCTACTGGAGGGGCAGAGAGAGAAACAGAGAAGGCTTTGATGCTGTATAAGCACTGTTCAGCAATTGCTAAAACATTAGTGTGTAATTAACACAATTTTTATCACAAATCTAAAACACAGCACCATATGAGCTGCAATGAAGAAACTTAACTCTATCCCAGCCAACCCAGTACGAAGTTGCTACTCAGTAATGAGCGCTGCTAAATATATATGGTGAAAACAACATATTTGAAAGTTTTCTGATATGAAATATGTCTTCTATTTAGATGAAAAAACTACTAAATCATCTCATTAAGAAGTAGGAAGTGTTTGCAAACCTAAGCGTTGCAGAAAATCCTAAAGCAAGTGACACTGTAATACAGTAGTCACCTTCAGTAGGAAGGGTGCCCAGTGTTTGCTAGTGGCTTCTACACAGTTACTGTGCGTTTAGTACAGCCTCTGTGCCTGCACTGCAAAACCTCAGAACATGTAGTAACACTTGGCAAATATTACCACGTGGTAACACTTGACAAATGCTAACTTTTAAGTGATGACCACTGAATTGGAACCATCATAAGGAGAAGATTCACAAAATGCAGCCACACGACCTGTATAGGGAAGCAAATTTTAAGGACTCAATACATACAAGCAAGTTCAGATGGGAAAAAGTACAATTACAAATTATTATTCATGTTTTAAAGAATCTTAAATACAGGAATTAACCAAAGAATTTTAATTGTATTGCTTAGAAGATATCAGTAGGGTTTTTTTTCCAATTTAAAAAGACGGAAGTATGTATCATTTTATCTACTACCCTATAAAGCAATTAATAATATTTTGGAGGATGATAGGACGTGAATGTGAAATGCTTAACTTTGCTTCCTTCAGTCTTTATAGAAAAGACAAAATCCTTAATTCTTTTTTCCACAACATGAATTTTTATAAAACGCTGTGCACTTGAAATAGATTTTATTTATATATTGTCTGTATGAACATTTAAAAAAAAAAAAAATCTGCTACTACTGACAAATTTCAGATAACCTATACTTATAAAGGTAAATTCAGAAATACTTTCTGTTTTTTTTTCCTAGAAGAATATTCTTTCAAAAGAAACCCAGAAAAACTAGCAGTCACCTTTGCAAATAATAAGCCTTTGTAATTTACACATGAATTAATATACTATCAAACCTGTCATTGCATTACTAATGAAAAAACTATTGTATAGATGTATTTGATATAACTAAAATCAAGAACATGTGACTGAGGTTATATAACTTAAACACTAGGAGTAGTCTTTTTATTGCTTTTTTGAATTGACAATCCAAATCCTAATACATTTTTAATGTTCATCAAGCCAGTTAATTATGCTGTAGGATTTTTTACAATATTGTGCATCCCTGTGAAAGAATTGATGAAACTGAAGAAAATAAAAATTTTCATTATTTTTTAGTGAATATGTTATTATATAGAAATTTTTGTAATGGGACCTTATCCAAATTGTAGTCTTAACAGATGGGATCTTGTTGGGGTTCCACATATTTAGTTATTTAGGACTTTAGTAAACAGTGATTTTATCCAGTCTGTGATTGGAACAGATGTGATCTTATCAGGGTTCCACTTTTTTTCAGGAGCATAAAATTGCCATGATTTGCTGTACAGTGCTATAGTTTACTTTTTGTGCTTTTAGAACCAGAGTCCTTTTTAGCCAGAATTTGCCCTTGGGTCCTAAAAACATCATAATAGGGAGTTAATGTTTTATTCTCTATTAATCCCATTAAATCCTTTTAATATTAGAGCATGTGTTGCTTTATAGCATTAACTAGTGTCTTGCACTCAACAGTATTTTCACAGTTTATGACACTGCTTAGGGCATTAACAAACAGCTGTTTGAATTAAATGAGCAGTTAAGGACCCTGTTCATTAACTCAAAAGTTTCATGTATTTTTAATTCCTTAAATCTAATGGTATTATCACCCTCCAAGAAATCTATCTTTGATTATAATTTGCTGTGACCAGTATCAGTTTGGGTGAGATGAGAGAGGTTATTTTTGACTATAAACTCTATCAGTGGTGAACATCTCCAGTGAATCTGAACTGTCTTCTAACAGTTTTAATCTTTTGGGATATAAAACTTTTAAAGTTGTTTACAGCAGTTGTGTTAAGATTTCTTCCAATTTTGTTTACTGATGACTTCATTTAGCTAATGTAAAGAGGCAGTTGGAACAGAATTATTTGCATTTGAAATGGTGCTATCAGAGGTTTCTGACTGACTCATTTAAAAAAAAAAAAAAGAAAAAGAAAATTGTATGTGGACAGTGACAGAGTATCTAATGGAGTCCTGTGTATCAAGTGTACGTACGAATTTCGTACTTTATACCAGATTTAGGTTTGTAAGTCTTTATTCTACTTAAAGTATAAGTGGTTTAACTTTTAATTTTAATGTGGATTCCATGTGGTATTTATTATGAGACAACAAAGATATGTTTTGAACTGAGGCAAATACGTCATTGTATAGTTTCAGTCTGGAAAATAATCCCTTTTATTTTAAATGTCTGTGTTTGTGTGTGCATGTGCACATACATATTCAAGATTAATATTGCTTTAGTACATGCTTGTAGTGTATTTTAGAACGATGCACTTAAGCTCAAATTCTGCACATTCAATAGGATTACTCATTTCCACTAATTTAAGCACGTGCCTAGAGGTCTGTGGGAGTTGACGCATTTTTGTCAACCTTTTTATACTTTTTTAATTCTTTAAAATATTCCTGATTGTTTAGCTTCACAAAAAAAAAAAAAAGACATTCCTAAATAAGCCTTCACTGAAAAGAAAATAATTCAAACATGCAATACTTCGCACTTGGTTTTAATATTATTTTGTTATTTACTTAGCACTCAGCTCAGAGAGTACCTTTAATACATGCTCAGTTTTATGCATGATAATGCTTTCTAACAGAGGCTAGTAGTATTGTTTAGTTTAGTAGTTATTTAGCTCCAAGGGTATTTTAAAGGCTTTCTTTCACACTGAGGCAAAATATTGAGACACCAGTGAGACGCTGGCACAGGTTGCCCAGAGAAGTTGTGGATGCCCCATCCCTGGAATTATTCAAGACCAGGTTGGATGGAGCTTTGAGCAACCTGATCTAGTGAAAGCTGTCCCTGCCCATAGCAGCAGGTTGGAACTAGATGATCTTCAAAGGTCCCTTCCAACCCAAAGCATTCTATGCTTCTATGATTGTCTATACTATCTGCAATAGCTGAGCTGTGACGCTTCTTGAAAATACCAAAACAACCAGGAAAGTGTACCACTCAGTTATGACCCTTTCCTCTTATCAACTCCTCCTATTCCAGTATTTAAGTTTTCTGCTTTCAATCTGACTATTCACATTCATGTGAAGCTCTAAAAAAGTCCTTTTACTTAGGATAATGTTTCTCTAAGTATCCTTAGGGTAACTATCCTTAATAAGTATCCTTAGGATACTTACACCTTAAACTCTACAGGGATTATCCTATCCTTACCATTATCCTTTCTGTGGCAAGTTCTTGTTCTTGTAAGTGTACCTCTCCCCAGGGGAATTCTCAGGACATTTTGATGCAGATTCAAGGTGGTCTTTCTAATAGCTAAATGCAGTTATCATTGCAGATTTCAGCTAGGAAGGTCAGGATATTCACAGAGAGTGAAGGACTGTCCAAGGCATCTTGTCATAACAAAGGGGATAAACAGGGAATAAACTGGCTATAACACAAAGCAGTCCAGTCCATCTTAACCTTTGAACATTGTTTCTGGATTCTTCTTACTGTATAAATCATAGTAGACCACACCATCCAATAAAAATAAGACTTGAAGTTCTTAAAAGGAGTTCATATCCTCATGACTTTGGAATATGAAAATTTGCAATCAATTTTTATATACATGTAGAAAAGCAGTGAGAGTATCTAGATTTACTGCACCTTCAGACTATTGGCCTCAAATAATAAATCTCTTCTCTGCCCACATGAGTTAGAAGGTTCTATTTTCTTTCAAAGCCAAGTTAATGGATGCATGTTGCCAGACAGACCTCTGTATGGCTTTTTTCCCTTTCCTTTTCTCTTTAAAATCAATACCACATGGAGAAGCACCGGTAATTCTAGTTACCTATTCCTGTGAAGACTGCCATGCACTCAATTCAAATAATAGTTGTTGGAAAGACCAGCCATGAATTACAGATACTTTCAGCTTGTCTAGCTCTAAAAAGTTTCTGAAGTCAAACAAATTATTTGGAATAAGAATTTTAACATATTGTATTTCCAAAAAGAAATCTGCTGACGCAGTACATTAAAAGGCTTGATTGAGATTTACACATGAAGTGTACAGTTTCACCCTTTCATCCACGTCAGTATGATGGATCCTTCAGATTCAAAAATGCTGAGTATTAAGTGATGACTATCTAAAAGATGTTTAAATTTTGAGATGAGTTGAATCCTTCAGTCAGTATCACATTGTGTTATGTTTGAACTTTATGAGAAGGTGAGGTGGATGTTATAAATTGAATTTATTTATTATAAAATGAATGTTTCTTAGAAATATAGTTTATTGAGTTTCACCATTTTCTCTTTAGATAGAATACAGAAAAGTCACGTAGACAAAATAAAAAAAAATAATGCTGAGACCTACTAGACATATTCACTAAGAAACCTGAAGGAAGAGAGAAAAAAATTATCTCATCACCAGCATGACTATGATATACTAGATCCAGTCACCATGAATAGAATGAGTGTTATAGACTGGAAATAGGAAATTCACACTGAGGAAAAGATAAATCTTCCATGAAGTCCAGAAAGTTGATCATCTTAAACAATAGAACTGAGGCAAGTGCAGTTTTAAAAGTACATTGATCATGGGAGAAGACGGAGAGACTAAATTGCTAGCCTTCTAAAGTAGCTGAGATATCCACAATCTTGATTGATATGTGTAATCTAGAATTGCTGGCAAGAGACAAGTTTCATCTTTTTTTTTTTCCTTAAGAGCAGCACTTTTCTCTACATCTAGAATTTTTCTGTAAAATTTTAACTTTCCAGTCAGTATCACTATGGATCCTTCTTTAGACCCACCCATGAGTAGATCTCCATATTTTTTTCTGTTTACTAGTAGTGGCTTTTGAGATAATCATCACTTTTAGGTATAAGAATGATTGAATTGAAAATTATTTCCCTGAAATATTTATAATGAATGTTCTTGAACATGAAATAAGGCTAAGAACTATATTGTTATGCTGAAGATTAACTCCAGAAGCCCAAAAAAACCAAATCAGAATTGTTCTGCCAGTCTGATCAGGTTTGTTGCAATGCAAGGAGAAATTTTGGCAGATTTTGGACTTCTGCTGAGTTCTTAGAGTCCAGAAGTGATATACTCACGCTCTATATCTAGTACTGAAGGAAACAAAGACTCCATACTTTTGGAATTATGTAATAAAAGCTTTGTTTTTTCAAAGTCCTATCATCTATCATATCAAAGTCATATAAGTATTGAATCTTTCATTTCAGTGAATCAGTAAAATAGCTACAGACTCATCTATTCAACCAGTTTCCAAATTCTGAAAGCTGGACACTCAAATGTTTCTGACATACAGATGTTTGGTTCTCTAGTATCCCAAAGAGCCTGATGGAAGAGTTAACTACTGGTAGCTATTCATATCTTTATATGGGTTTCTCCCTATCTGGATATTTTTATAAAGGTCTGAGTATCAGGCTTATTGGGAATAGAAAAATCTAACTGTGCTATCTCAAAAGATGTCCTTTCTTGGAATAGCAAGATCCTGGTTTAGTTGTTACCTGAGGAAAAAGATTGGATTACTGGACGTTAGGCAGAGCTTGGTATCATAAAAACCTTTGCTTTGCATGGTGATTGTTAGTCTCAATGTTTAATTATCCTTTCCCATATAGATAAAAGACATGCTCAAAGAACACCAATTTTTTTTCAAAGGCAGGGTTAAAAGTATCCTGTCTGAGTTAATTTGGTTGGTCTACACCATAGACAAAGGATAGACCCATAATCATGGATCTGTGGCTGTCAATACTCTGAGAAAAGAAGCTTTCAGGCAGTGAAAGTAACCTTTTCAGCTCTTGGGACTCAGATTTCCGTGATCTCCTCAGTCAAATTCACCCATAACAAGCTCAGTCTTTGAAGATGCTTAAATTCACAAATTGTAAGCACTTCAAGACAAGAAGGCAGGTAAAAATAACATGATCCCAACTTTTTAAGAATTCCTTTAAATCTTTCTTGAAGATTTCTATTAATGTTTTTTCAATATTTTGGGTTGCCTCTACTGACAACGGAAGGAGACTTGTTTGATAAGCCCAACTGTACAGGAAGTCCTTGGAACTTCAGGGTTCATTCTTTGTATGTTCTAAGATTCATGCAAAGGTGTATTCATAGCAAGCAATTTTTTGTATGCAGATTCCTTAAAAAAGAAAAGGTCAAAGTAGCTCTTATAAAAGACTGAAAAAACTATAAAAATCAATAGTATTAATGTCCTTATTTAATATTTTTTAATAAATTTTTGAACTCCAGAAGGAGAATAATTAAATTCAGTAAAAGAAAATATCCTCTGTTGCAAATATGACTATATGCACTTAATGAGACTGGCAGGCAGAGTATGCTGACAGTATCAGTACCAGGCATCAATTTTGACTCAAACATTGGATTTCCAATCTGTTACTGTCCCATACTTGTCATGAAAAACTACATTAGTTAGGAAAACAGGAGGGTCTAAATTCCCACTCCACCTTCCAACTGCATCGTAAGAAGAATTTCTAGATTTCATGTGAAGACTAATTTTTTTGCCATGTTGACTGCAAATAACCACAAGTTCAGGACTGGGTCTTTTTTCAGATCAAATTTGGACCTGCAAGCACGCTGTTTTAGGAGCAAGTCTAGCCCTTCCAACATGTCAGTATGACACAGATACTTTGCAGTGACACAGCTCTCTAAACAAATATGTAACTTCCCTACCAATAATT
>VZSZ01004928.1:114439-153320 GCA_013398815.1 Ibidorhyncha struthersii
TCAAAGACAATATGCTCTGTGAATTAAAAATAATTGCTGTCCTTTCTCTGAAGTACACATAAAAGAAACCGAAATGATCCCACTGAATTGCAGAGCACAACCAATGGGTGTATTTTCAATGGTTAAATTAAAATATGAGATAACAGCAAGAAAGAGTCTAAAAACAGAAAAGCTGAGTATGTCATCTTCATTAGGTAGGGTAGAAAGCACTAGAATAAATTAGTGGACTTGGAATGGCATGTGAGGAATAAGCCATTAGAAAACTCCTTAGCTGTATGGAAAACAATGAACAAATAGGTTATAATTTTGTGATTAAATTTTTGCCATGTCATTTTTTTGATATGTTCTGAATATAAAACATAACACATTTTTCTTATACATTTGCACAGTAATAGCATATAGTAGAAATTATATTCTCTAAGATAAGTGCATAGTAACCCATGTGTCTAAAAGTGTTGTCTGCAGACAACAGTCATAAAAAATTTAGTTTATCCCTTAGATTTTTTAGTACTTTTCTTTGACTGTTTGTACGGTCTGTACTGTGTCATCATGTAAAGTATGTCACCAAATACATTGTATTTCCAATATTAGTGTTAAAGATTGTAACAGTTGTTCTGAATATGAATAAATACAGCGAGCTGTCATAACAGAAGCCAAAGTTGTAATTGCATGCCCAAGCATTCCTTTAATTTCATGCCCAAGATTCTTTTTCTCACATTTTATCTTGCTTGACCTTCTCACCTCTCATGGCTACCAAATATTGACTCCTTAGCGGCACATTGTATGAAGTGTACCACGTCCTGTTTCAACTCTGGTAATGATTATCATTCCATGAGCATCAGAGATGTTCAATGCCTGTATCCTCTGGCATCAGTTGTTAGGTGGTCAAATATCAGAAATCTATTACCCTCCAGTTATTTCAGATAATGTACTGTTCTATGACCTCCTCTCTTAATTGTGGGAAGGAGGCACATGAAATTTTGACCATTCACCATTAAAAACAGACTTTGAAAGAACTGCACTGTCGTACTGAGCAATCTAATATTTTGATGATCAGCCTTTTGTCCAGAGAGGACAGGAGCACCTGCTGGCCAAGAGGAGCAACCATATGCGTCAGCATTTTGGTGAAGGTTATTTGTCTTGTTAAGAGGCCAAAGAAGCAGATCTTGCTCTGGACCACTATGGAACAGAGATTGTTTCAACTATCCTGATTGAGGGACAAAGGAAAAGCTTTCTGTTTTGACAGCTGGAAGAACTGAGACTAACATGACTGTCTTGAGCTTGAACCCACAGATTAAAGCATTCATACTTAGGTACAGTATGAATGGCTGTCCTCATTTTTATTATAGTACTATAGAAAATGACAGTAAAATCTTTTCTCCCTGGCACACAGAAGAACCAGTTCTTCCAAAGTCAGCAAAGTCTAGCTCCTGCTGAAGTAGTCATGTGTGACAGTTCCCTGATAAGGAGTGAGGGGATAAACACTTCAGGCCTTTATGACTCATCTACCACAGATAAAGTTCTCTCCAGATAGGAAGTAGCTGTCCTACACTTTTTCTTCGTTCCTGACTTTCACTTTAGTCACAGAGTCAGTATTTCTATTTACTTTTCCATACGTCATACTTGTAAACTGAGAGTGTTTTCCGCTTTGACAGCTATGGAATTCTTTGCTTTTTTACTAGGAAAATTAAATTCTTAAGATCGTGGCAAAATGATTCATATTAATTGCTGATGCAGACATGGCCTTCTGTGCAAAAATACAGAAACTGAATGTGAAACATGTCAAGGTGTCTTGTGACACCACCCAAATACAGCCTTTTGCTGTCACTAGAATGTGCCCATCAGTGCTGAAGCTGTATCAGTGGCTTTGCTAAAAAATGCTTCCACTCTTAATGTCTCCTGAAGCTTTATCTATATTCTTATCAACCTCTGCAGTAATACTGAAGAAGACTGAAAGCTAATGCAGCATGTGATAGAGTGATTCTGTTTGCTTCAAGAACTCAGCAACTGCTCCTGTGATGATTGTGGATATGGGAACTTACTGCTTGGAGCATTCACATTACAAATACGTACATCTCTCAAAGATAGAAAAAGGTACCTCTTTCTGATCACTGAAGTTCTTCAGGTTTTGTAATCCACATATAAATTATTCTCATCCTTATATCCCTCCTTTCCTATCCTTGAACAATCTTCTTTTTTTTTTTTTTTTTTGTTAGGGTTTTATAGTATAGAGGAGGAAATTACATTGTGTGTATCTCCCTTTGCTTTGCCCATTTACTTACTGACCATGTTCTTGTGATATTGAGGGAGGGATCTTCTTAAGTCATAAGTGACAACACATCCATACACAGACAAGGGTAAAAGTGCATTTAGAAGGTATTTCTCAAAAAACGTTACTTGCTGATAGTTGTCTTTTTTTATCCTGGTTTTGGTTCTGAGATAATTTGTAAAATATGCTGGTTTGTGCTTTTAGGTTGACATTCATAAAAATCAATTTTGGCTTATCCAAAACACAAGAATGTAGCTTCTTTCTCAGTGGTCATTCCTGTGACTTCAGTTGTGTTCACTACATTTGAAACTACAAGATTGAGCAAGTTAGACCGGGTTACTGTTGTTATGCAGAACAAGTACAACTACTGTGCCATTACTATAGAAAATGACAGTTCTGAAATGAATGATCAGTGCTAAAAACAAAAGCAACTGCAGAAAAGCAGGGACTTTTGTATCAGAAAAAACAGCTTTCTTTATAATTACTATTATATCATTATTACATCTAAATGTATCCTGAAGTCCAATGGCACTTAGTTTAAATAGGCTATTTATTATATGAATGCTTTCTATAATATATTATAAATATAATATATTTTAAATTATAATGTGAATTATCTATAGAAACAATAATAAAATATATCTTTCTGAACTGGTGTTTGGTGATATAAGTATATGGATAAAAATGTAGAAAGACTGTGTGTTATACTTACTTATATATTACATACCCATGTTATATACTTATATATTACATACATATATATAATACATACTTATATATACTTTTATATATACTTATATAATACGTACTTATATATTACATACCCATGTTTCCTGTTCTATGCAGAAAATGTCACATTTCACACACCTGTTGAGCTTGTAGGATTCTGTGAAATTGCAAGGAGGAAAAACAGCTACACTCAGTTTAAAATATTTGCCATAGTTGTCCTTTTTTGTTTATAAGAGTTACTGTAAAATGTTATTCTGATGTTATTCTGATTTGAAAAGTTCCAGTGAATATACTTTTATCATTATGTGGGAAAATTTTTCTTTTCTGAGCATTACCAGTTTTTTAGAATGAGTGTTTAATAAAGAAGCGTCACTATTTATTCTTTAACAATCCCATGTAAATAGTTTGAATGAAATGTTGCAATTTACATAAACTATTATTATCTTTTCATTTTACTCAGGGCACTAGATTTTATGAGACCATTTATGATGTGAAGTTTGGCTTCTCTGAGGCTTCATTTAAATGGTGACATATGCTATACAATGAACATCCAGCAGAAGTTGTTATAATCTTCTGCGTCCTAGTGTTTGGTGTTGGCATTTCTTGGCTCTTTTTTCTCCGGTAAATGTTGTCTTTACATGCAGTGGCCAATGACATGTGTTCTGGAATATTACTGGAAGGTTGACCATGTTCTACCTTAGGTTTGATGTTACCAAGTAGGGATATCCTTGATACCTTTTGTTTAGCATTGCACTGCACTGAGGGCAGTATGCATGTGCAGGTACTTTTAAGGACGTTGGGCCCCTTTTTATATCTTCAGTTTGTTTCCAGAAGTTAACCCCTCCACACTAACCTCAGAATTCTTACACGGAAGGCAGGCAGAGTCTCCAGCATACAGGTGCTCGACTCAAAACATGTTGGATTCTTCTTTTTTTTGATTCCCAATCATCTCCTGTCTAGTTTCTTGGCACTCTGCACATCTTGCGGTCTTTATGCTATTGATCTGATTCGTGTGTACTGCATCATTTCTGCTGTTTATGTGTTGGGGACATCATAGCATTTATGTTGTAGGTTTTAGACAGTGAAGGTTTGCATAAAAAGACAGATCTTAGATTTCACCGTAAAGAGGACAACTGAAAGGAAAACTCCTAATATCTCTGTTTCATAAACAAGGAATTTCTGCCAAGGGCTCTCTGTAGGGTAGAGAAATGAGAATAAGGTAATCTCTCAGGTTTCCAGTTAGCAAGAGCCTGAGGTACAAACATAATTGTTCAGACAACCACAATATTGCATTGACAGAGAGGTGAACTGTGCTTTTACTGATCTATTTTACCTAGAATGCAGACCTATTCTAACTGAATAACTGAAGTTCTGGTATTCTATTACATTATAGTCATAACATATACTAGAGAAGACCAGGTTCATGATGACCTTGAGGAACCTGAACATACCTAAGTCTATGGTACCTGATGAGGTGCATCCCAGAATTCTGAGGGAATGGGCTGATGTAGTTGGCAAGCCACTCTCCATGATATTTGAAAAGTCATGACAGTCAGGTGAAGTCCCCAGTAACTGGAAAAAGGGAAACATTGCACCTATTTTTAAATAGGGTATAAAGGAGGACCCTGGGAACTACTGACCTCTTAGCCTCACCTCTGTGCCTGGGAAGATCATGGAATAGATTCCCCTAGAAGCTATGCTAAGGCACATGGAAGACAGAGGCATGATTCAAGACAGCCAGCATGGCTTCATCAAGGGCAAGTCCTGTCTGACCAACTTGGTGGCCTTCTATGATGGAGTGACTACAACAGCAGACAAGTGAAGAGCTATGGTTGTCGTCTATCTGGACTTCTCTAAGGCCTTTGACACATCCCTCACAACATCCTTCTCTCTAAATTGGAGAGATAAGGATTTGATGGGTGGACTGGTGGATGAGAATTGGTCAGATGATTACATCCAGAAGATAGTGGTCAATGGCTCAATGTCCAGGAGGAGATCAGCAACAAGTGGTGTCCCTCAGGGGTCCGTCCTGGGACCTGTTCAGCTGTTCAACTGTTGACTGTTGAACTGTTCAACCGTCTTCAACAGTTGAAGACTGTTCAACATCTTCAACAATGACATAGACAGTGGGATCGAGTGCTCCTGCAGCAAGTTTGCAGATAACACCAGGCTGAATGGTGCAGTTGTCATGCCTGAGGGACAGGATGCCTTCCAGAGGGACCTAGACAAGCCAAAAAGTGGGCCTGTGTGAACCTCATGGGGTTCAACAAGGCCAAGTGCAAGGTCCTGCACCTGGGCCGGCCAACCCCCTGGCTGGGGGATGAAGGGATTGAGAGTGGCCCTGCCGAGAAGGACTTGGGGGTACTGGTGGATGAAAAGCTGGACATGAGCCAACAGTGAGCACTCGCAGCCCAGAAAGCCAGGCATATCCTGGGCTGCATCAAAAGAAGCGTGTCCAGCAGGTCAAGGGAGGTGATTATACCCCTCTACTCCGTTCCCCTGGAGTACTGCATCCAGCTCTGGAGCCCTCAACACAGAAGGACTTCGACCTGTTGGAACGGGTCCAGAGGAGGGCCGCAAAAATGATTGGAGGGATGGACCACCTCTCCTACTAGGACAGGCTGAGAGAGTTGGGGTTGTTCAGCCTGGAGAAGAGAAGGCTTCAGGGAGAGCTTATTGCAGCCTTTCAGTACTTGAACGGGGCCTACAGGAAAGATGGGGACAAACAATTTAGCAGGGCCTGTTGCAACAGGACAAGGGGTAATGGTTTTAAACTAAAAGAGGGTAGATTTAGAATAGATATAAGGAAGACAGTTTTTACAATAAGGGTGGTGAAACATTGGCACACGTTGCCCGGAGAGGTGCCCCATCCCCGGAGACAGTCAAGGTCAGGTTGGACAGGACTCTGAGCAACGTGATCTAGTTGAAGATGTCCCTGCTTATTGCAGGGGAGTTGGACTAGATGACCTTTAAAAAGTCCCTTCTAACCCAAATTATGCTATGATTCTATGTTTAAAATTTAATTTCCATAGTATTTAAAGGCACAGGATACTTCTGAGATTTTTATTGAGACAGGTGATAAAGTTAACACAAAAAGTAATTACTTTTTAAACTGTACATTAAAAAAAAAAGTTTTGTTCAATTTTTCATTATATGTTTAGTTTTGTTTGGTGAAGGTTTTCTAAACTGCCTTTTTCAAAATTTTGAAACAATTTCTTCTAATTAGAAAAAAGAGGAGTGGAGCTGCATTCTCTGTTATTTAAAATATCTGGAAAAGATAAGTGAAGGAGAACAGATTTTTTTCTGCTCCCTCTTGAAATAAAAGTGAGGTTTTCTTCATTGAAAAAGATAAAAAAAATCTTTTAAGGAAGTTTATTTATTATAAATATTTCAATAAGTGCTTTAAAAGGCAAAATTAAGTCTCATCTTCTTAATTATCTCAATATTGCCTATGGAAATAATCAAAGTAAATAGGTCAACAGTTCTCCAACATCAATTACTGGATTTCAGAATTCTACGTGAAACAATCATTAGGATCAAACTATATACCCACGAAGGAGATCCTAGGGGAATTTTATAAACAAAAATCTAGAAACTGAACTTTTACTCTGGATGTTTGAATGGACATGACTACAAAAAATGGCCAAAGAAAATTTCATCCAAGAAGACCACTGGCTGTCAGTCATGTGCATTATCACTATGGCAAAGTTCATGGGAGCCAAATGGCTTGTCAGTGGACCAAAGTACGCAACTGAGATTAGCCAAAATATGTTTCTACAAAATTTCATTTAGAACATTTAGAACAAAATATCAATGTTGATTGTCATCAAGATATTGGTTAGTGGTACTAATTTTTCAAAGAATTATAAAAACTTCTGGGTGCAAAGTCTGAAAGCTGATCTCTCTAACTGTGTGGAAATTAAAATGGATGAATTTGCAAAGCTAGAATTGAGTGCTAATATTTTTATGGATGGCTACAGTGTTTGTGAAAATAAAATATATTATTGTGTAAAAACCAGTATACGGGCACAATTATTCCATGAATCTCATTATTTGCATCTTTCTGTCAATTCAGAGGCACTGTAGTTGTATGGGTGGTATGTGTAGGTAATAGATATTGTGTTGAATATTACTGTACTTTTTTGATACCTTTCTCACTTTAAATTTTACAGCTGTACAATTGAAAGAACATTTGGTTTTGCATTAGCATCTGAATAAGGAGGTTTATTATTTATTTGCTTCATCTACTCTGCATTGTGCCATTAATGCAAAAATATTAGTCTTTGTAATGACAAAAAGAAAGTGTGTATCTAATGACCTTACTGTTAGTAATTAGCCTTTTCCCCTAGTGATGCAGAATTGTCCATCCCTAAATATATAAGAAAATGGAGAGCCTTTATAAATCTGTAACTGATCATAATGAAATAAATAAATGGACATTCCCATGCAGTTTCATCTTTTCCAGAATAGCATTGCAAGTGAAGTTTTCTTTCATAATATGCTCTAGAAATATTGACAGGTATATATAATCAAACTGTGATGATACAGAAGAAAAATTAATGATGCAGTAATAGGCAAATAAGTTTGTGTTTAACTGTCTAAAACTATGTTATTCAGAAACCAATAATGAAATCACAAACTCTTATTTTCTTTTCAAAGTATATAAACTTAAGGTACAGAGGAGCATGTAGGATTGAAGTAGTTCTTAATTCTATGTAATTTCAAAATCTTTTTTATACTTATATCACCTTTAACCTGAGTTTTTGATACTAAATTGCATTCCATTGTATTTATAGATTGACTCTGTTCCAAACAAGTAGCTTTTACTTTTCCTGAAATAAAAATTTTCTGTATGGAAAAGTCTGCAACAATGAACCGAAATTCAGTGTTAAATTTTAGAGTATATCACACACTTTGAAGGAACATTTTTATATTTTTGTTTCCACATTATTCTCAATAAATGCAAATGTTGGTTTTAAAGCAAATGTATTTTTTAAAAAATTGTAAGCATCTGTTGTGATATCGAGGCATTTTGCTACCAACTGCATAGCTCTAAAGAATTTGCTTTTTCTCTTTTCTGGTCTTTGAATGATTGATATTTTCTTCCATTAGCATTCAGAACCAATGGATCTGATGAGTTCTTCTTCAATCAATCCTTGATTTACTGGCACTGTATATCATAACAATTGTTTCCAATTAACTTGTGATAAAATCTCTTAAAGTTACAGTTTTCCAGAGTTAGCGTCAAATCCAAGATGTGTTTGCTCTTCCTTTTTGTTTTATAGTCTTTTGTCATTCACGTTTTCTGCAGCAGCAGTGTTACTTATTCAATTCCTTTTTGTCTTTGAACTTTCACTTGTGTTCTACTTGCTTTAATACTTTTTTATTTTTTACTTCTGTGAAGTCACTGCTTTGCTGTTTTGCCTTCTGATGCTATATTCCTGTCACCACTGGTGGAGTCAGTGACCCCTACTACCTGAAGGCGCCACGATTTTACTTCCAGTTCAGTGCTTTGATACCAATCTGTTTCCATGGTATCAAGAAAGAAAAGGACTGTGACTTACTTAAGTGACATATCCAAGCTGCTGCCAGCAAACCAGTACTGAGTCCCAACACAATCGTGGCACCAGATGTCTTGAAGATCTGTCTTCATCAGCTCATTTTCTTTATCTTCTTACATGCTGCCAGTTCTTCAGTGTGCTTCCCAGCACAATTTTACTTTTTTTTTTCAGGAGCTATTGAAGAGAATTACCAAGACCTTGAGATTGATCTTGTATCTCTGCATGTCCCTCGAATTTGCCTATACATAAGGTACGCATGCTTAACATGTATAAGCAGTGCCAAATCCTAGTTTTGCAACATGAAAACAGAAAACGTGGTTGCTTTCCAAAGATCTTGAATATTGCTTTTCTCCTTCTGAACATTTGTGATCATCACAAAATTGAAGTAGAGGCAAAATTTTAGCTCTAGACAAAGCTCTCCAGACCTTGATTCTTTCAGTAAGAAAAATGTAGTTGTCTCTTATCCACAACAAATTTAGTTCATTGTCAAGCAGCACTGTTAAGGTACATTTCTATTCATCAGAGTACAGACAAACATTTCAAATTTCAATAGACATGAGAGAGATACTTAAGTTTTTATGTTCTGAAAGACAACTAGTTCCTTTAGTTCAAAACTTCTTTAAATGTAGCTATTGACAGACCTGATACTGGAGCATATGCAAAAATCTCTGGAGTTTCATTGAAACCATTAGAAGAATTCCAGAACAGCGACTTCTTGACTTTCAGAGAGGTTGGGCTCCACAAAGCAAAAGTTTCCTCCCTGTAATCAGGGTTTCTGGACTTCAGATAAAGATAGGACTAAAAATGCTTAATCAGTTGCTTTACCAGTTTAGGCCTTTAGACTGGTGAATCATTTGATTTCTCCAATATTTATGCCTTTACTTCATTTCTGGGGTCTAAAGAAGGCTGAAGTGAGATAAATATTTCCAAAGTATTTCCATAATAGTTCCAAACTTCAATTTTTTGCATCCTTTTATTTTTTCAGATCTTCTGCACTAGTATAATCATGTGTAAAGGGTACACTAGCATAAAATAATCTTGGTGCATTTGGATCCTGTTCTATGACCATGATCTCTTTTTAGTGTCAATACAATCTCGTTGATGTGCCAGATATAACTTTGGGGAGGTCAAGAATATTCCATACATAGAAAAGATGATATATGAAAAAAAAATACTTTTCAGCTGTGGCTGACATGAAGAGTTGTGACCCAGAAAGTACTATATACTATTTATTTTTGAATACTTGTAATGTTGAAACAGACAGGTCTGTACTTATATTTTCTGATATTATTTTAGTAACTTTATTATTTTAGTGGCATTTTTTCATTGTTATTTTAGCAGCATTTATTATTTGCATAACTTGCCATGCACAGAAATTTTCTCCCAAACATTTAATGCATATCTGGTTTTATTCCCTATATTATTTCTCCACTTGAGACCTTATAAGAATTAAGCTTGGTTTTTTTCAGAACTGTTGGAACTGCCATTTGAGTGCTGTGTTATCAGTGAAAGGCTACTTGTAGTTATTGTTACTTCAGTTTGCAGATAGGAAAAATGCGATCTGTCAGAAAACGTTTCCTACTGAAAGAGTAATTAATTTGTTCCAAATGGTCTCTAGCAAATTATTCAAAAATATGATCTCTCACTTCCCTCTGTCAGTCTGTGTATATACATTCTAAAATTCCTACCAAACATAATAAAGCAAAAATTCATGCCATGGATGTAAAAAGGTACTGTCTTTCAGATGAAGAGTTATTTTCAGGAACTCTGGGCAATGTAGGTTTTTTTCTTTGGCTGTGGATACAGGGGAAGGCCTGTTTCAGCTCAGAGACCGTCAAAATCTGTATTAGATCAGTATATAATATCAACAACGTAAATCCCCTGACTTATGTTGCAGCTCGTTCAAGCAGGGCTCAGCTGTTCCCGCTGTGTACCTTAAAAGGGTTGCCGTTCTAGAGATTTACTGAGTAGCTGCGTGATCCTTGGTGCATAAATTACCAACCATCAAATGCTGGTGGCAGCATCAACAGAAGATCCCAAGTAAGGAGAAGGAATTGGTGATTATATAAACTCAAATTATGTTGCAGCTTCTGTGACTTGTAGAGCCCAAACTGTTTGCTAATAAGCATTAGTTGCGTCAATCGATTCTCAGACAGGGGAAACAAAACCCAACACCTTGTGCTTGCTTTACACTAACTTTCTTTTCCATAGCAATGGAACTTGTCAACTGTATTACAATGACTTTGTGGCACTTGGAATCATCATGTTCTTTATGCCCTGGGAAGGGACACATATGATGTATAATGGACGCTACTGGAAAAACATTGCTAAACTCCTCTGGGGAAGGTCTCTGAAGTGGGAGGGGAAGATGCACATAACACAGTAATTTTAAGATATTTCTTATTTTGCTGTTCATATTATGAACAGGATACTTTATACATACAAAAGAAACAGTCATTCCTGCCTGGGGAAACCAATTTCATTCCTCACAACATCAAGTTTAAGTATTATGACCAATTAATATATATCCTTTAAAAATTAGTTTATTGTGCTGGTGCACCTGATTGTCAAAATCAATTGGTCTTATCTTTTGAATAAAACACTGCTGTCAGAGTGACCATTTGAAATGACAATTGACCCTGTAAACCACAAGAATTTATATCATGTTTATAGGTATATCATTACATGGAGAAAATCATTGATCCTAAGATTTGTCTCTACAATTCTTTACAAACTTTTGTCACACAGATGTGGAACCATAAAATAATTCTTGGATCACTTGCAACACAAAGTGATTGGTATTAGTGTACAGAAAGGGACGGAAGAATAACACAAAACACATTTTCTCTGTGCTGCAGACAGCAAGTATCCCTTGCTTGTCTGTAACAGTCATGGCTAGGTTAGTTGTGATCTCTGCAGCCTAAAAGGACTGAAGTTTAGTTACAAGAAATTCTGTGTGGCCTGAGGTACTGGACTGGTAATTCATCATTGTGTTTCATGGCATTGCATCTGCTTTCCTATTGCCTAGGTCAGCAGCTGGTGTGCTAACAATTTGTTGATAGTTTTGAGCTGGGCTTTCAGTGTTTTTGTTTTTTTCTTGCTTCCACATATTTTATTATCTCAGTATGAATTTGTATTGTAGCAGACAGGAACTGCACTTCAAATGTGTTCAGCAGACACACAAAATAGTATTCCAGCTTCCTGCTGTTCCAGGAAAACAGAGACACTTCCTAGGCTGCTGTGTTGAATAAGAGAACATAAAGAGGAAAAAGTATATGTGCTGAATCAGGTAGAAATTTCCTCTAGCCCAGTATTCCACCTCTGATACCAGATGTCAAGGACGAGCATGTAGTAATACTTCCCCAGAATAATCACCCAACTTTCTGTTCTCTTGAGCCCAATTTTTTTTCTTTTTATTATTTAATAAACCTCATTGGATTTTTCCTCCTAGAAATTCTACGTCCCTTTTAAATCTCTGCAAGTTTTTTATATTCACTAGAATCCACACACCTTAACTACACATAGTGCAAAGAAATAGCATTTAGTTTGTTTTTAATATGGCCTTTGCTCGTTTCACTTGATTTCTCTACTCTATGACTCAAGTTCCATTTCATGTAAAAGCTTTCAAAAAATTCCCTATTCATACTTTTTTTCCACTGAAGAAAGTAACATCATTTGAATGTAGAAATGTAGAAAATTTCTTCCCATGTTTCAGACATCAGAAGTCGAACGTGCCTGTAGACAAAGACTGGTGTACCACAAGTCTTTGATTTCAAGTTTTGCTGAAGAGCAAATGAACAAGCACATGAATTGTGGTGCTTTTTATCAGTTCACAAGTCTACAAATTCAGAAGTTGAGTGCCAGAGATAAAACAAATGTCAGGATTACCTACTTAAATATCTTACGATCAGCTTTGAGATTCATATCCCTGTTCTTCTGGAACAGGAGAAAGAGGTGTAGTGTATAGAGGTGTAGTGTATATTCTAGTGTATTTTCTGGCATGCTGAGCTTGGTCACACTTTCACCATTCCTCTCTGTCATAAGGATAAAATGCTCTTAAAGACTTCTTTTTTTTTGCCTACATTCTGGGAAGTCATCTATAGAAACGTCTATGAGTGACAGTTGGGTATTTAAAGTATGTGTGCTCTTTGCTTTCTGAACCTTATAAAATCTGGAGAAAGCTATTTGCTCTTCTTTGGTATGTTGTTATTCTTTGTCAAAATGTCTGAACCATTTTAAATTATACAAAATAGTAGGACTTCACTCACTTTGTACTCAGGGGTCTATATTGGTGAAAATTACTGTATTGATGTTCATATTCTACAAGCAAGCTTTTCTGTCATTTTCCTATATTCCTTACATATGTGAAAGTACTGTAATGCTGAAAACATTACTTGTTTGCAGGTATTGAATGCTAACATATTAGCATCAAGCATTGTATGTTCATTAAGGAAGGTATCAGCATGAAAAACAGGTTTTACTTCTACCCTAAGATAAATAAAGGAGATGATCACATCTTCACTAAATTCTGCATCTTTCTTTTTATTACTTTGAGATTTCATAGCATTTTAATATTGTAATGATGTAGAGAGCGACAGTTTCATGCAGGAAGAATTTTTTTTTATCTAGTTGCATAACCACAGCAAGTTTCTTGCCAAAGTTTTCAGAAATTACATATAAATACAGATACAAAAGTGGATGTATCTTGAATAAGACATCGCAGAGAAAAGGGAGTAAAATCATTGTTAATATGCTAACTGTCTTGGGAACTCCCAAAATTCAAGTAGCTCCAAGGGATGGCTAGAAACCTGTTCAGGCATGCTGCTATTTCCCTTGGATAGTTTTGTCTTTGAAAGGTAAGAATCTAAATTATCTGCTTGGGAACAGATTCAGAAAACATGGATTTTTCAGCATTATCACTGTGACTCCAGAAGAACTTAGACTTTATTAGTCCCCTAATTCACGGGATTTTTTTAGAGACACAAGAGATGATACTAAAGCAAGGTTTGAATTTTACCACAGTTTCCTAGCCCTCCTAGGTTCTGGGTAAACTTGTAGCTATAATATATGGGTAAAACATTTGCTGTTTCAGAAACGTTCCCCACATGTGTTTCTGTTGCCCTTCCAAACAGAGCTTGAACTTAGCAGCAACAGGGTCTGGTTCTTTTAGGATTCACAAATAAACATTGGCTTGAACCTTCAACCAGTGATCTGGGAAAATTAATATAAATTCCTTTATGCTCAAAATATATTTTTCCTACCACGGACATGCATCTTTTGACTTTAAAAGTAGTGTGTTGATGAGGCAACTACTAGGACAGGTGGTTACTCCCCACCTCTTGTGGTAACTTTTCACTTACAGTTTGGGACAAGTCAGAGGGCTGCGCTGGATCGACAGGCTTCATCCAGGGAGCAGCCGATGGCGATGTTTCCTCCAACTGCTCTAGCTGTTCTGCTAGCTCTGCTTTTCTGCGAGGGAACCCACAGCACATGGGATTACAAATAGTACTCCCTCTTGTGTAAACTGGACTCTTAAGCAGACTCTTCTACCTTTAAAAGCTCTTAGACTATAACTTTTGCATTAGGAGTCTTTAAAATATTGCCTTAGATAAGGGCAGCCACTCATCACATGGACATTTGGGCTTAATTAGTTGTCCCAGGCTTCTACACACTTTCATCACTGTAAACAGAGCTCCACTCAACTTTATAATGTACGCACATTTTTAATAGAAATACCTCCCAAATACAACAGGCAACAACATATATAAATTTAATAAGTTTCAGGCTTGCTTCTTGGGTTTTTTTTTGTGCATCTCTCCTCTCTGCTGGGTAGCACTGTCATCACTAGCCATGATGTTTTAAAAATGTATTTTAAAGATGTACATTAAAAATGTATTTTAAGGAATATTTTGAAATGTGGAAAACAGCCATCCTGTTTTATAGTTATGAAATTAAAAGAAATTCTGAATGTCAAAAGTCTCTGAAATTTCAGCTGACTCTATAAGTGTACCTGACGTCCCTTTCCCCAAGTGCTTTTTCATGGAAAAGTAATGAAAATTAAAATATAATTCCTTGTAAAAAATCAATTTTAAAATAAATCAGATTGTATCTTTGTAACCAAGATAAAATACCTTAGGAAATTATATGCCTGTTGCAAGATTATGCATTATAATCAAAGGAAGTTCAGTCAAAATGAGATTTAAAGGAATGGAAATTTTACAGAAGCATACATTCCAAACAACTTCAACTTCACATGATAGCCAACTAAGAGAGTAAAAAATTATACTGGTCTTTAAAATCAAGTTAATCAAATTGGAAACATTAAAATTATTAAGAAATTACAATAGCATTGCAATTTGTCAGTTTTACAAATAAGTTGGAAAATGGGAATTTTGAAAAGCAAAATGTGGGTGAAGAATTTGATGTATTCTCTGGCAGTTAAGATAATTTCTGTGCAGAAAGGTCTTATATAATAAGGTAGAGGATGTGTTCTTTTTACTAGTTTCTATTGTAACTATTTACAACATCGTTTTCTGCACAAATCATTTATTAATAACATTTACTTCAGTATAAATATATCCAGCAAAATCCTAACCACTTGAAATTAATTTGCAGTTTTTCCATTTGTTTCAATGAGACCATAATCTTGTCATCTATATTTTGCAGATAAGTGAATGAGTCAGGGAAATTGTGGAGTGACCTATAATTTTATTTTTTTAGAAAGGTACTTTGCAGTAAGTGTAATCAATTACTTTTCTCTTTAGGCTGCTCTGGAGCAAATCATTAAAGAAAATCTGTGGTTAGCTCAAGAATATCAAATCTTTCAGAAAAACTACTTAAACAGTAAAGAAGACCTCACAGAACTCTATGACAATAGAATCAGGGTGGAAGCTGCCGTTAGAGATCATCAGCAGGTAAAATGCTAATATCACTCATTCAATTCATTTATCTCATCTCCAAAATTAATTTGATTAATGCAGCTACTTAATAACAATAGGATACTTGTTAGTAATACCTATCACCCGAATTCTTTTTTTCTTCCACTTTTGCACCAGAAATGTATTTATTTTTTCATATAAATATATTATGCAGTAATTAAAATGTACCTTACCATTCTCCATAAAACACTTTTTTGGAAACTGTGAGTTTTACAACAGCTACAGTCAGACTCTCTAAGCCTTTAATTTAATAAACAGTCAAATGAAAATGAAAAAAGGTAAAATCTAGTTTGAAGCACTTCCATGATGGAAGTATAGTGGCCAGGTGTAATGTTTTATTGACTGATTAGTTACATTAAAAGGATAGTTTGTTAGTTTGTTGTTTTGTTTTATTTTTATAAATGTAACAGTGAAACCTGTGTCAAGCGATGTCAAATGTTGTTGTGGAAGTGTAATGCTAATTCACAGGAAAAGTCTTTTCTGTGTCTTTCCTTTGTATTTATAGATAGCTCTCAAAATAAAAGCCTATCTGTACCAAATATAAGCAATTAGAAAAATGTTGTTTAGATATTTTAGTCAGGTTATTGCTTGCTTGCCTTTCATGTCTATGTTTCTGAAAATTAATATGCATTTAAGTTGTCATGCACACAGACCTTAAGTTCACATCAACAATTTCAGGTGCAAATCTTCATTAACTCAGATAATTTATGCAGGAACCAGGTCCTGATATATTGATATTTAATATATTCTCTAAAAGTACAGTGTAGAAGTCTTCAAATAAATAAATTAGATGTGAAATTCAGATTGTTTGCTAATACTTTACTCTTACCAGTCCATTTTACGTCTTATACCCATATCTTCATTTGTTGTTCATTTCCTCATATACTACCTCAGTTAATCTCTAATTTTAAAACTCAGTGTACTCAGTTTGTTCCTGACAAGTATAAATAAGAAAATCCCTTCCAAAATATTCTTGTTAACCACATAGCCCTTCTATATTTCAAGAACAAAACAGTTTTTAAGTCGTATATTCTTTGGGATAACTACATTTGGAGAACAAGTGGGAGATTTAAAACATAAAAAATAGAAGAAATTATTGCCTATCTTTCTTCACCAAGTGAGTGTCAATTATGTTCTGTTGATACAATAGCAGAGGCAATGCTAGGAGTGTTGAAATGTTTTCTTAAAAGACTGGATTCTAGAAGGAATTTAAAGTATTTTTTTCTGAATGCATAATTAGGGCATACTCTCTTCAAGCTTCTCTACAGAAAAATATATCTATGATACTTTATCATCTGGACCTTTTATTTCTTTGGATGTAAGAATATCCGTCTTCTACCTTCTCAGAATTTAATAGTTCTTGCTAATATTTGTGAAACAGATTTCCCACTCAACCTGTTCTGGACATAGTATGGATGATATTATCATGCATCTCAATGATGTAGTCTGGAAGCAAAGAAAATTGCAAATGAGTTCGCATATATTATTGCTTTTTTCCTTCTCAATTTGAATACAATAAAATAAACATAGTAAAGTATAGCAAAATAGCAATGCAATACCAACAGGATCTAGTTTCATCAGCAGTGCTATATAATCATTTGTTTGGCTTTTAAAAATCTTGTTTATGAAGAAAATGGTTATGAGTATGTTGCTATTCTATAGGCGCTTATAATCAGCATTACAATACATATACCTAACTTGTGTTAGAAATTACTGATGGCAATGTTTAGAATTTCTGGAAGTCCTCTGTGCCATTCAGCAGTGGTATGTGTATGAAGAAGAGAAATTCTATTCACAATATTAATTTGAGGATTACAGAGACAATTAATTTAATTTGCTTTTTGATAACTCTTCACTTTGTTAAACAAATAACTAGTCCAACTATTAAAACAAAATATTTCTACCATTATCATGTAAAGAAAGTATTCATAAATTATGACAAAAGGAAAAAGCGTGTTGATTACATACTGCTCCTGTAAAAAGAAGGTTGATTTTCTTCTTAGGTTTTTGCTAATAAGCAAATTACAACTGCAACAGAAAATCAGTTCTGGAGGAGTGTCAAAGTAATGATTTTTCTAGGTGCTGTGCTATATATATGCATTACAGTGACATGAACATTCAAGAAGAAGAAAGTGTGTTCGTCCTTCCCTAAATCCTGAGAACTTTCTTCCCTATATATATAACTACTCAAAATTAGAAGCCAGATTTTACAAATACTAATGCAAAAGGCAAGTTGCCTTTTTTTCATGATTTTGACTGGGTATAGTAACTGCACTAACTAATGAAGTAAGTTTACCTTGGGCTTCTAAGTAGCTTCTTTGTTCAGCCCCAGAAAAGGCTTCATCTTGATGATGGATGAAATAATGCTTTGGTAAGATGAAGTGTTTCGTCATGACTTTGAAAGCTGCTTTGCGCTGAGCGGGGTGCCCTTATGGAGTGGAGGGGATATGCATTGCTGAATAGAGGGTCTATAAAAAGCATACCTTCTTCTGCATAGGGAATGCGAAGGCACGTTCTTGGGAGGAAATGTTTTCTTCCTATTGCTATATGTATGAGACAAATGAGAAGAGGATTCCCTCTCCCACTGACATTTTGTGGATGTTGGTAGCTTCCTCTGGATATTTATGGAGAGCCTTCTGTGGAGGAGAGTGAGACTTACCCTGAAGAACAGAGAGGAAAAAGGGGGTGGTGGGGATAAAGACAAGAGGAAGAAGCTTCATAGAAGAAAGGAGGGAAATCTGCGTAGGTAAGAGTGAATGCCAAAGGAAGTATCAGAGAATATACAGGGAAGGCAAAAACTCTATAAATAAAAAAATGACAGAAATGGATACTTAGAAGAGAGAAACATTCTTGACTGTTGGTAGTGTCCTACTGAAGGGAGGAACTTGGTTTATTCTCTATTTAGAGAATGTATGTAACAATTTTTCTGTGAAGTAGAAAGGAATACATAATATGACAAATGTAAGGGGTGTTGATTCATTGTTGTCATCAACGTTTTTAAAAAAAGGAAAGCTACAGGAAGTTTTTGTTAATTTTATAGTGTGTATGTTCCATTAGAAATCTATTTGTCAGATGGTAACCTCAGATACTTTCCTTGCTTCTGGTATAAACCAGAAGACCTTGGTTCTTAAAGACAAGCATTTCAAAAATGTGTTGTGGCATGTATAAGCACAACATCACGCATGTGAGAAGCCTTTTCTGGCTTCATTCATATTTACAGTGCTGATGTTCAGTTTTTCAATATTACTTTTCTCTGCAAGAGTGTTTGGAGCCATTGGTTTTTGTGTTATGAAAAACAAGCAAGATAAGCTTAAAGGAGGATATTCACTCAAGTGTGTCTGCAAATTAAACTCCTAAATGCAGATATTTTTAAAAAATCTGAGCTACTATTGTGATCCTCTGACTTAGTCTGTTTTTTTTAATCACATTCAAGCATTTGAAGGCTTTTAAACCATACTCTTATTGTGTGCCAGATGTTAGAATCTGCTAAAGTTCATCTGTAATCTTATCTCTAGACAGTATTTTGTAGATATTTCAGATGAATGTAAAGATGTAACTGCTATATGACTTCGAGCTGATGTTTTGCTTACCTAATAAATTTTACCTTTTTAAAAGTATCGTATTTTTGATAGCTGTTGGTCAGACCATAAATACATAATATTTAGTGTCATTAAGAAAAAATAAAATAATTTTTCTCTCTGCAAAGATACTTTATTACATACATAATCACTACCACAAAGCATTTATATTTATCATAAAGTTTAATTTGATAAAATATCAGTGAAGTGTGATACTCTTATTGTCTGTTAGTTTACTCTCTTTGAGAAAGACACTTCACAAAGACATTCTTCACTTTGGTTTCCCTCATAGATATCTTCCACTGACCAATGGCATGTCTGTCATTTTGGATGTTCTGGCTTCATTATAGCATGAATCACTCATTTCCGTCTTTTCTAGGTGACATTGGAACAAACTCTGGTGGATCTTGACATTATCTTTAAATACATTCTACTTAGTACCTAATATTTTCCCTAAACATTTGCTTTTGAGGGCTTTTAAACGTGTTTTTTTTTTTTTTAAAAAACCCTGGTAGACTAGTTTTTACATACATATTTTGATGTGGCAAAATCGTGTATGTAAAAAATTTGTAGGTTTGTCTTTATGTGGTAGACTTTGGGTAATAAAATCTTGCCTAATACAGCTTCTGCCCTGCAAATATGTAATAGAAGTTTCTTCTGGAAATCTCAGTGGGCTAGCATATTAGCACAAGGAATGCATGAAAACCAAATCTAATTATTTGCCGTATCTTTCTTTTTGTACTGAAAAATCTTAGAATATCTGTTCCATGAGTAAAATTTGATACTTCCAATGTATTGTGTTAATATGTCAATCATTGTACTGTAGACATCGGCATTTGTTCTCATAATGAAATCAGAGTTGGTTCCTGAATATAGAGGTATGAGATGTCATTATATGTTAAGAACCTATTTAATTGAATCTGTCATTAACACTGCAAGTGTCACAGTCTCACAAAACTTTGGTAATTGTTTCTGTTCACATAGGTTCTATTTAAAAATAGTCTCTGTGCAAATTATAATTGCTTTTAAAATGTAAGTGAAATATTCATTCTCATATCCATAATCTGTTATCTTCAGGTGGCTACATTATGGAAAGAGCTCGGAGGGAGGAGGCCTATTGATTTCTGTTTCTTTTTTTTTTTACTTTCTGGATAACTGATGTATTATTGCAGTAAAACATATGTAGGGTCAATTCATGCTGAATAGTTATTAGAAACCATGATAACAAAAGTCATTACACTGCAGTTCAGTTTTGACAGTAAAATTTCTGCAACATTATCACAAATCCTCATGCATTAGTGCAATGATCCTTAGTATAGTTTCATATTAGAATCAAAAGACTGCTGTAGCATGCTTGATACAAAAAGTCATGCAAGTCAAGTGAAGTCCTTTTATGCTTTTATAGAGAACATATTTTCATGTCTTTCTCACGCATGTGTCTGACTCGGAGCCCTCTTGGATATTTCTGCCTTTAGTATATTGCTCATCTGGAATATAAATGTTTTAAAAATAATGTCCCTGTTGCTTAGAAAGACCAAATAGAATATAAAGTAAATCTGACAACGGACACGTGTTGATTTAGCCAATTAATTCCTTCTGATACCATTCTCATATAAACAAAAAAAATCTGTCTCTCAATTGTGGTTTTGCTTAGTCAGTTCACTTATCTGGAGATCTTGGATTGCTTCATGTCTTCACAAGACTAATAGTGAAAGCATGGATAAAATTATGACAAAAAATGCCCCCCCCCTTTCCCATTTCTGTACAAATCTTAAATGAAAAATAATGCTGTCAAGGATTCAGTGTGAAAGAAATGAAACTTTTCATGGAAGAAATGTCAGAATTATTATATCTTTTTAAATGTTTAACCAGCTTTCAGAGCGGTTTTGGTTAGGAGCAGAAATGGGTAATAGAGTCGACATTTGTTTTTTGCCAGTATAACAAGATTACATAGTAGCTATTAAGCAAAAATGTATCATTTCCAGTATTTTTAACTGAGGTTCTTTCTGCCTTCAGGCTTTTGACACTATGGTAAGTTGACACAATAGACAGTTTCATATGAAAACATGTGTCAAAAAATGTATCTTCTGTAAGCTTTTTATTATGCAAATTTACTAAAATTTCTTCAAGCTAATTATATTTAAACAATGTAAACATCAAGTTAATGTTATAATTAAATTTGAATCAATAACTCAATAAGTTCAAATGACTCAATCAGGAAATTAATACAACGGGCAGCCAAATCAAATTATTAGTTTGATAGCAAGAGGAAGTTATTGAGATAATTTATAGAGAAGTCAGTCTCCTTTCCATATGCATAAGCTGTATCGGTGGCGAGTCAGGTTACAGTTTTGTGGTGTAGGACAGAAGCAGTCAGAGAACGCAGTGACGTCTGTAGGACTTCAGTGTTAGTAAGATCCTACAGTCTCCCAGAAGAAGGTGTCCCATTACAGGAAGTGAAATCTCTTAGTTTTTTTCTAAAAGAAATACACAAATTTGATAATTCATTTAGGCATTTGTTTTTAAATTTGAGTGTTCTGTAATGCCTGGAGAGAAGAGATGCTTTTTTCCCCACATATTCATAGGTGTTTTCAGAATACTTTCCACCTTTTCTATTTCCGTGCCACCTGTGGTATCAAGACAAACAAGATGAACTGGAATATTCCAAGTAGTTGTAATGGCTCAGGTTTCTTACAGTAGACAATCTTTAAATAGGGGGTCATGGATGGCGATGCCATTATGCACAGACCTTGATTTCACAAAGCGGGCCAGTTTGTAGATCAAATATTCTTCTGGTGATCTATTGATGGGAGTTGATGCTAAGGAGGTTGTGATGTCAGATTTTGAGTTTAAAGGTAGCAGGTAATAAACAAAATCTGTATTTTGTAAAGCATCAAATAATTTGATCAGTAGAGGGGTTTTTCATGTGTTGAATTGCTGCATATCAGTAACTTCACTTAGAGGCAAAAGATCAAAGAAGCTTGCGTGAACTCAGTTCTTCCACCAGCAGCTTTTTACCTTAAAGGATAACCTTCTTATTCATTATTTCCTAATGGATTCTCCCTTTAATGAAAAAGAATATAATTGTTTTTTTCCCGCCACATCCATATGCTTCTTCCAAACCCTATTCAGCACAGGGCAAACAGATTAGGGAAAGACAGACTGGGGTAGCACCTCTTTTTTACCAACCAAAGTAGAAAGAGATGGACATTGTTAGCACTTCTATAGATAATTCCTTCTGACATGTACATAAACTTTAATATGCCTTAATATGCACATTGCACGAAAGACCTGGTCTGAAGCTGATCGGTCCTCAGTCGGCTGGTGGGTGTGATCTTCTGTCTTGTTTCATGTATTCATGAAAATATTTTTTAACTAGGAAACTTAGCTTTGGGCAAGTTTTGCAACACACTTGCCCTAGGAAGTAAACCTTACCCTGATCCAAGCATTCTGAGATTTTTGTACTGGGAAATCTATGTATGTGTGCTGACTTGACCCTAATATAACACAGGTCCATTCTGTAACACTTCACAGAGATGTTAGAATTATTACTGAACCACAAACTTATTTAATCAAAAAAAGGCAGAATCAACACGCAGAACAGCTTCCATTATTAAATTCAACTCCCCTCTTTTTTTTTTGTAAGGTTTTACTTTTTTTCTCTTATTTACACATAAAGCGGCCAAGTTGAATGGTTGCAGAATAGTAAACAACTTCCTGAGGAAAAGTTCAAAAGATATCCATATCTTATTTTATCTACTTTACATGTTCATTTTTAACCGCATGGATTAACAGTTTGAGATTTACATTCTTATTAGCTACATAAATTCACGTTCATTCACATTTACTTCAAACTTACATTAAGAGCATCGTTAAGGTCACAGTGTTATAGCTTATTCTTGCAAATATTTTATGAAAATATTTGATGTCAAAATGGTTTGACTAAGCATTCAATAACTGACCAAAAAAACTTGCAGCAAACAACCAACAAAATGCTCTAAATTAATAAAAATCATACTTTTGCTTTCCTTTTTAGCTCATAAACAAAGTTATTAGAATCTTTCAGGATTATAAAGCACACCTACACTGTAACTCATCCCAAATGCCTTACTAGGGGTACTTATGTTAAAGTCTTATTAGGTCTCCATTTTCCATGCTTGTACGCTTGAAAAACTAAAGAATTATTAACATTTTAACATACAAGATTAATGCACCTTGTTATGCAAACCTTTATTCTAGACACTGGTAGAAACTTTGTATTGAACCTTCTTAAACCTTTCTGCTCAGAAAGGATTAAAATAGCCTGGTGAGGCTGCATCTGGAATACTGCATCCAGTTCTGGGCTCCCCAGTTCAAGAAGGACAGGGATCTGCTGGAGAGGGTCTGGCAAAGGGCTACAAAGATGATTAGGGGATTGGAACATCTTTCATATGAGGAGAGGCTGAGGGATTTGGGTCTCTTTAGTCTGGAGAAAAGAAGATTGAGGGGGGATCTTATTAATGCTTTCAAATACTTGAAGGGAGGATGCCAGGGGGATGGGAGCAGTCTTTTTTCAGTGGTGCCCATTGATAGGACGAGGGGTAATGGGCACAAACTTGAACATAGGAAGTTCCGTCTTAACATGAGGAGGAACTTCTTTACTTTGAGGGTGGTGGAGCACTGGAACAGGCTGCCCAGAGAGGCTGTGGAGTCTCCCACTCTGGAGACATTCAAAACCCGCCTGGACGCCGTCCTGTGCAACCTGTTGTAGGTGACCCTGCTCTGGCGGGGGGGGTGGACTAGATGATCTCCAGAGGTCCCTTCCAACCCTGACTATTCTGTGATTCTGTGATTCTGTGAAATCAGCAAGAATGGTCTCAGCTAGAATTGGCTGGGAAAAGTTTGATGAAACAATTCTCAACTGACTGTGTTGAATGTCCTTGTGTATTTATGGCTACTCTGAACCAGTCGTGGGAAGATACGGCTCCAGGACCTCTACTGGAGCCAGGTCTTTACTAGCTGTAGCCCGTGGAGCTGAGGCAAATAGCCTGCAGTTTTTGAATTAAACCCTGCAGTTTTTGAATTAAACCTTTCTCTGCAGTTTGGGTAACTCCCAAGGACACTTGTCCCAGTGAGACAGGTTGTGACAGACATATTATTTGAGGAGTTTGAGCACAGCAACCTGCCTGATAGTCATAAAGATAGTTGGAAAATATCTACAGCATGCCAGGTGTCCAGATTTCCTGACATTAAATTGTCATAGAGATGGGAAGTCTACATGTCATAACACCTTTTTATTTTAAAAATCGGTATTCTTTTCAGTTCTCATTGCTTCCCACAAATTTAGGTCACTTATCAAACTGTTTTAACCCTTGAATGTACCAGAGACCTCAGGGAATGTATTTCATCATAGAAATACTATATGTTGGTATTTCGGGGGGGTGGGGGGTGGGGAAGGTATTCCAAGCTTTCAGTTGAAACTGAAGAAAAAAAAAAATTATTTCCATTTTCTTTCAATCTGGAATGGGAAAAAAAAATTTCCAACTATGGGCTGGCAAGCTCCAATCCTACTACACACTCTCTAATTTCCAGTAGTTATCTAATTCATTTACTAAAGGATTCATTAAAGAAGAAATTTATATAAGAATATAATTCTATGTAAGCAACCATCTCAAGGAAACTATTATAGCTGTCAGCAGTCTTTTTTTGTTCAAGTTTGTCCACATAGATAATATCCCATTTTATCAGTAAAGCAGGTATAATTGCCATCTCATGTGTTGACCATAAGAAATATTATGAAAAGTGACAGCAGTATGGCTACCAGACATGTTAATGACTAATTTTAAGATTGACTTAAAAAATTAGATATGGCTTAAATAGAAATTTGGAGTGAGAAAGCAGAATCACTTTATCCTTTGAAACACAGTGTGGAAAGAAACTGATGCCCGGTATGAATCACATTAGCTTTCCAAACCAGTCATTTTCACAAAGACACAGAAAATGACGTAATACAGATTTGGTTGAAGGCCTCATTAGCATTATGACAACAAGGATCAAGATCTTATGAAAAAGGCGTATCTCATATCTCATTTCATACATCAAGCTGTTGTGGCACTCAGTGCTCTACTTCAGAGTGATACACCTTCATAGTGTATCACCAGCCATGGCCTTTTGGAGATAATATTATTACTATTGTTCATTAATAAATGTTCAGCTTCACATCTGAACACAGGAATGAAGGGCTGCCACAGACTGCAAGAATAGCTCAGTGATGTCAATGTGCAACATCTTACCCTTGTTAGATGTTTAACTGTCCACCACTGCAAGCATCCAGGGAACTGGGAAGGGAACAACTAAGAGCACATAAGCCATTCTGCTGTCCCAGCAGTCTTGAGATTATTAATACTGAGATTCAAACAAATCACTCTCTGTAGGAAGAATGGCAGAATGAGGGGGGTTTCCCTTGACAAGAAAAAGGAGACCAGGCAATAGCTCTTGGAAAGCATTACATTACCAAGCTGGAGGGGCACACAGTAAGTGCGTATAGATTAGTTTGGAAGGAACAGGTGAAAAAAAATTATTTTTTTATCATATGTTCCTCCTCAGCTTTCTAATGAAAATTCCTGACCTAAGAAAACAAGTAGAAAAGGTATAAAAACAGGAAGGAGTTCATCATGTTATGGTCTCCCAGTCAACCATTTACTGACCGTGGTTTTCTTAACATGTGTTAGATTAGCCACTAGCATCTTTTAAGCATTATTTAAAAATTGTGATGGGCCGATAAAGTATGAAATCACAGATCTAGAGAGAAAAGTGGTCTGAAAGGTGTCCAAAAAAACTGATTTTAAAGTGGCAGAAAAGCAAAGCAAAGAGGAGCTTGATGTGCTGCTGTTGCCAGTGCAAAACCAGTGCAAACCTTTGCTAGAGAGACTTATGCCAAAGTATCCAAGTACTGATGTCTCCCAAGAACAGTAAAGGCTTGAAGCAGTCAGGATGGTTCCACAGAAGAAAAATACAAAGTTACCAGTATTGCTGATACTGATTCCTGTCAGTAGAACAATGGTGGGAATGAGGGGACCTGTCATGCTGTTCTGATTCCTCTACTATCTCCTAGTGACAGTGAGTCAAGTCCCTCTTAAATTTTAGCAGGCTTTGTCACTGGCAATTACTTACCATGCTAGGAACTTTGTTCCTGCTCCCTTGGGAAATTTAAAAGTAGTATCTAATAATGATATCTCTGAGGTTAAAGTGTCTGGACTGCAGCATTAGTGAGTCAGCTGCACTATTACATTACATTAACTGTAATTATTTACAAGTAAGTAAACTGTAGAAGAGGCTGGAAGAAAATATTATGCTGGAGATTTGTGCAGTCTTTCGTAATCTGGCTGTACCACCAAGGGGTATAGCAGAGCTACGCAAGTCAATTTTTAGTTAGAAACAAATACCAAGAATTCTTCAAATTTATTTCAGGCTAATCTAAAATTAAGATTTTCAGAATTTGGGACAAAGGAAAGAGAAATGTTCTAGGTTGGAAAACCCAAAGGGTTGGTTTCTGAAAATTACCCATTTGTTTGTTCTGGTTAAAAACAAAGGATATCCGGAAGCCAATGTGTAGATCTAGAGAGGGCATTCAATATTTTTCAGCAAGGGAAGATGGAGTACTTCCTCACTTAAATGTCTGTAATTCACATGCTCAGTATCCTCCCAGGTTCAAGTACCCTATTAATATGACTGGAAATAAAATTCCCTCCTTTCCCAAGAACACCTGCCTGAGTGACCAGGTTACAAATTATCCTTGGCGAAGTCTGTCTCGGTTTCTCACTGTATTGTCACACAATGTGAATAATTAGTTTTGAAGGAGACAAAAGGATGAAATAGTCATTAAGGTGTTCAACTAACAGTAGAACCTTGTTCTGAAAGAAATTTGGAGTAAATTATGCTAAAAGAAGAGGTTTCATCACTGATGCTGAAGGAAGCAGCCACAGAATAAGGTAGGTCCCAGATCTGGGCATGCTACTGAAAGATATGACATCTTCTTTCAAACCTCTGCTCTAAATGAGACAGTGTAAATGTGAACTTGATCCTTAACCCTGGCATCATCCAGCCCGTGGAGTGCAGTCCTTCTATGATTTTCAGGGTTCAAGCTCTTACCCCTCTACATTAGTGCGTGTCAGGGGACTTCTGAGGCTTCAGTCACTGCAAGCCACTCTTGCTCCTTCTGGCACTCCTGCTCCTACCTGGCCTATGTGGTAGAGCTGGTAGCTTTTTCCTTAATCTCTGGGTCTAGTGAGGATGTGGTGGGATAGTGGAACACTTGTTCAGGTGTCCCAGAGGCCTCGTTTGTAGTGTAATTTCCCCTTCAGCGAAGAGTACCTTTGCCCAACTCCTTTAAATTTTTATTGTCTGAAATTAGGTTGAGTCTGTAAGTAAAAGACCTCATTCAGTATATTAAAAAATGACAACACAGATACAAATAGTGTTAACTAAGAATAAAAGAAAAACTACATTTACTCTACGCTGCAAATATATAACAATTCCCATCTTCAGCTAGCTCTCTGCTTCCCTCTGGTTAAGGCGTTTGTCAGGGTTCAGCTTTTGTACATGCTTCTCTCTCTCAGTGGACTACCTTACATGCAAGAGTCACTCTCGTCTTTTGAAACTTCAGGGAGGTCTAGATGGATTTAATTTTTTCCTTGAAACTAGCAGAACTTATGACCCAGAAGAATAAATGAGGCTTTATTAGAATAAAGCTTCTTTCTGTACCCAGAAGTTACCTTGTATACTTAACTGGTTAGTAAACGACCCTTTGATTAAATGAGGCGTGAAACTCTTTCATCTCCTTGTGGTGGCTATTTGACATTTTTCAGCAAGGATATATCTTTCAATCAACCTTGTCAACCTTCACATTTAAAAAAAAATACTGACATATAAATAATTAAGTTGTTTGCAGCCTATTACTGCTTCTTGGTTGACATCGGATGCGATGTCAATGAGCCACTCTGTTGTGGGAATGGTTTTGGTGTGAGTGATCCCCGGCTCCTTAGGCAAACTGACACAGCACAGCCAGGAGTGGGGAGGGATAGAGGAAGTGGCAACACCTATCTGAGGTCAGAAAGAACTGAGGGAGGATGCCAAATTTCATCACTGTAAGTGGCCCACTGAAGATACTCCTAAGTGTAGATATTAGCCACCTTTCCTGGCCATTCAGAACATGGTTCCATGACAATTTCAGCATATCTAAATTATTGTAGCCGCACAAGGCTCCTCCCTTGTGCTGGCATGCAACTTGGAGAGCTGATATGGCAGAACAGTAACCTAGCAAACCAGGTTTAACACCCTAAACCACAGCTTTGCCAACTCACTTGTCTGCATGTCTCCTGCACAAGACAAGTGGGGGATGCACTGCTGGGCATCGGGTGGATGCTGTAACTGTCACCGCTCTGGCTGATACCTTCACACGCTGTGATGGAGCTGAAACTTCACATACTGTCTGTCATAGCTCTTTTTTAAATAGCGCTTATATAGCCTTTTCCATAGAGCAGCATTGGTAGAAATTTTCAATCTGACCTACCAAGTAGACTCACAAAGTGTAATTCCATTAATTCTGAAAGAAGACGCAAAGATGTCTTTATGTGTCTTGGTTATAAAGTTAATATGGAATTTAAATATATGTCAATTTGTCCTAAAACAAATAATCTTAGAGCTGAGTCTGAGTGCTCCCTGAAGAATTTTAGGGTTGTATTAAGATAAATATTTTATTAGAAATTAAACCAAAAGAATATAAGGCAAACCACTTTTCCTTGCTTGACTGAAGGAATTATATCAAATGCCCTGATCAAAGAGGTCTGTAATACAGGAGTGTGACGTGTTCTTGCCACAAGACAAAGACAGAAATGAAACAATGACCTAGGCTAGAAATTTCCTTCTCTAGGGAGCAGCTGTGGCACATAGATTCATGCTCTCAGGTATGAATCCCTGCAAATTGCTGGAGATAAATCCAGGTTTTGGGATCTGTTGGGATAAATGCATCATAGAAATATTTTAAATTTATCAATTCTTTTTTTTTTTAAAAAAAGAGAGTATTCACAGTTTCTGAAAAGGATTTGCTGAATTGAAGAGTCTATGACTGAATGCAAAAAAAAAAGGGTGGAAACGAGGAATTACAGAATGAAAAAGCACCAGAACTGTTTTAATTTTCAGAGATAAACTGTGTTTATGCAGCTTTACTATCTATTGCCCAGTAACCCAATGTAATGTTGTTAGTCCTAATATGTTTTAGTACTAAATCTAGCCATTCTTGACATTGATTTCAGTGCAATTTGTGTAATAGGTCAAGTAAAGTGGTGCTTATTGACTGCTGATTGTATATGTTTTTCCACCTGAAGTGTTATTGTTAATTGACATGCTCTTTCATTTTCCTGAGATAATTTTCACTCGATTTGAATAACTGCCTGAAATTCCCCCTTTGTAAACTGGGTCTCTTTCATGGCAAATATCAAATATAGTTTTGAAAATCAGATAAATTGCAGACACTAATTCATTCCTTCAACAACAGAACATTAAAATAATCAGACTCAAGCTACTTTGTCAAACATAATTTACCTTTAGTGAATATATGCTGTCTGCCCCTAACTAAATCACCCATTTCTAAATGTCTTGTAATCTTGTCCCATACCATTATTTCTAGTAATATTTTTGCAAAATAATTCTGGCTAACACTAATGCCCTGATGTTTTCTGATTAATTCTTTTTGTCTTGACATATTGCAGAATGTTCTACCTCTGTTCCTAGGTGATTAGAGATCTTATATTGCCGGACTACTTATCTCAATTCTTGGAGATTATAGAATTATAAGAAAGGCTATCTAATTATGTCCTGTTGCTTTCCTTTATGAAGATTTTTTCTTGTATCTCTAAGGTTTCCTTCAGAATTTTTTTTTTTTTTAATTATGAATACGGTGATATGGATGGTACCTTTCTGATGTCAGGGATGCATGCCTAACTTCCTTCAGCCAATGACAGATAATTGGCTGAAGTAAAAAATCAGAAAGAAACCCAAACATCATTTTAAACAATAGCAGTCTGATTTCTGCATTGATGAACTAGCAGGTAATACAAGAATTTCCTCTTGTTCTTCTGTTGAGAAGTCCAGTGCTGATGCCTCTGTGATCCCACTTGTTTGATTTAATTGATTCCAAAAGTGTGTTTCTCCATTTCTAAGGTTCTCAAAATGGCTGTACAAAGACAGCAACAAAGACCCCAAGAAAAACTTCCCTTCTCAAAATGTCATCTTGGATGTGCATATTCCTCCAGAACAACTGAAATAATGACTACTTTTTGTCATCCACCCAAGCAGTCTCCTTTCCCAGTTCTCCCCCTGGTACTCTATGACTCTTGCGTTTCCTCTGCATATTAGGATCCCAGCAATACTTCTTTCTGGGTTACTTCTAGGAATAAAGTGACACAGCCAGGTGTCAAACCTCTTACTTTCTCTCACATTCTGTGGCAGGCATAGAAGATAGTTATCCACTATAATTTTAAAAAGTGTGAAGTGAAATCTCAAGATTATCTAAAGATTACATAGTCTAAAATAAGATTTACGCAGAGGATGATTCTGTGGTCAAGAATATGTTGACTTCATTAAAGCTGCATAACTTGCAAAACATGTTTTTAGGTCTGTGAGCTTTTCCACTACTCTTGGAAATGTCTGGAAATGCTTCTCAGAGTCTGCTCTCAAGGGAACCACCTTCTTGAGTATTCACGTTTCACATACAGCCTTCAGAGGGCATGAGCTGCCACAAGCCTTGTGAAAACTTAGGGCAGGGGAGTGGTACCTGGTACTCTAGAAGAGGTTCTTAAACCAAGGAGTAGCTTTTTAAATCTCTTGGCCTTAAACGGCTGTGAACACCATATCATTTCAGTGCAAAACCCAGGCTGGTTACGTTAAAACAGTGCTGAAAATAATCCCATCCTACTGCTAATTCTGTCCCCAAGTTTTCATTCTACTGCAAGGCATGTGTCAGGAATTGTATAGACATATGCTACTCAAATACGTTCTGTAGGCATCCTACATTGTACTTTGTCACTCCTCATCTCCCTGCTCTGCTTTCCTTAGGCCAGCTGCATACATGAGAATAATGCAGAGCATACACTTGATACCTCTGTGTGGGCTTCTCTAAAGAAGTGGATTTGCCCAGGTGCAATTGAGAAACCCTCAGGGGACCTAGGAAGGTTGTGATGAAGTGTCAGATAGAAGGAATCCAGCTTGATTTGCTGAACAAACTTTGTTGGAAACAGTTAAGAAAAAAAGTACTTTTTATTTGTATACTTAGTACACTTGACCCCAAAGTCAAAGAACGATATAAAATATTGACTTGTCATGTTATTTTCCAGAGAATTATTATTTACAGTATTCGTGAACTCGTGTCCTTTGTGGATCTGATTCAAACTGCAGTTTTATAGAACAGAGGAAAACTTCCTCATCCTGAGAGATAACAAAACCAAATCCACATCCACTCCTCGCAGAAATCTCTATCATGTTACACAAGTTAATATGTAAATGTTTGGAAGATATGTTTCTCTGGCACCATATTATACATGTAAATGATTTCTATTATTTTCTTCGTATGCGTATCTGAGAACAATAGTAAGTATATATTATATGTATATACAAGCTTTCTAGAGATTATATTCATTTCAGACATCAAATTCAAGCTAAGCAAAATGTCAAACTTTGTTTACTAATTTCATACTTTTCTTTTAATATCCTGTCTTGGTTCTCTAGTTATAACGTAGATGCACCTAAAGTTCGCTAGAAACATTTGCCATTAGCTTCTTCTAAAAAAATTAAATTTGAGGATAATCCTACCTCCAGAGCTTATTCTGTTCCTGGCCATTGACTGTGACAGTGAAAGGCTCATCTGAAAGCAGTGGAGCATCCCATCTAAAAGCATAAAACATATTACATTTCATGAAAAAGCTAATTCAGATTGTTTAATTCTGGTAATATTGCCTCTGTCACCTTCAAAATCAAAATGTTCTTTCCTGTTATTATAAAGAAAACAACCAAATTGCTTAAAAACCCATTTGAATACACAGCTGCCTTATGTTGCATACTAATTTGATTAAAAATGCTTGTGCCTCACCAGCATTTTTTACATAAAACACACTGGTGAATTTAACAAAGAAATATAAATATATTTTAGCAATTTTCTATGACAGACTACACTATAGTGTCCACAATACCCCTGGACCGAACAAAGATCTCAATGCGGTATTGGAAGACACTAAACTGAATGTCTTGCTGTATTTGTTTGCTCAATGCTTTGGGCACTGTGCCAACCTCATTGCGAATAACTGCATTAGTCAAGTGTATCCAAATTATTACAACACAGCGTCCATCCCCGTTATTGCTGTTGAAGCATTTTCTGAATCTTCACATCACTAGAAACATTTATTTGAGGGGAAAGCTTTGCATAAATTCAGGACAAATTTAATTTTAGACAGAAAATCTTAAAATCTTTACAAGTCGGTTGTGTAACTAGGTTTTCCTGGAAAGATTAATTAAGAAGTAATTGTACTACTTTTGTTTACCAATTATGAACACCTTGCCTAAAGCAGGGAGCTGCCGTGGCAATAGAATGACAAAAAGAGGAGCCAGAACAGGATTCATTGCATTTATTTTTCAGCTGATAGAAATAACTATTGTCAATAGTTGTCTCACCTTCTTCTATCTTCATTCTACCAGCTTAACTCCTTAATTCTTGATCTAGATGATGATGTTGCAATAAGTCTTTGTGTATTTCTGTTTACCATGCTTTTATAAGAGAGATGGCAGATGGTATGTATTTTAATCTCTCCTAGAGGAGGTCCTCCACCTAGTGAAGAGATGTCCAACCTTTCTCGCCATAGCAACCCTTGTACTAAAGTATGTCTGCAAGCTACAGAACATGAAGGTCCCCACGTTCCCACCTTTTCAGGATAGCTCTGGGCAAGGTGGTTGGATGGCATCCGAAACAACTAAGCAATATTGACCTCTGCAGCCCTTGCTGGCTCACTTCTTCTCACAATTGGCCATTTGCATCACTCTGAAATTTCCAGCTTACCATGGCCATGGTCATGAGGTGTAGTTCTGACAGGAGAGATGTATTTGGGCTGCTTGATAGCTACATGTCATTCAAGAGATGCAGTCTGATCATTCCTGTTATATACAGCTGGGCTGGCAAGGCAAAGAAATCTCCCTCCTTGGTTTGGAATTGGTGTTTTTCTTCTCTTACACTCGGCAGCAGTGCTTTTTACAATTATCTAGCCCGAGTGAAACCAGATTTCAAATTGCCACATTATTGATATGTCCTTAAGCTTTTATTCTCACTGTCGTTAAGCTTTTATTCTGGACACCAGGTCCATCAGTGGTCAGTATTTTATGAACCCCCTTGGCTGGGAGTGAAAATTCCAGCCTCTTGTACCAACATGTACAACTGAGTTTGTTGTAGCTAGTAGTTTTGTCTGGTGCACTGTATTGCCCAGAAAAGTATGTATTATCATGCCATGAAAGTCTAAATTAGTCTTCTTGGTTAGAAGCAGGAAGTTGCAATATTTTTTAAAATACATGACATTATATTGAAAAGCAAAAATCTCTAAATTTCTTGTGAAATTTTTTTTAACACCATTGACTTTGAAATTCTGATATTTTTATTTTTCATCATATGAAAAACATATTTTGACATAGACAATATGTTGCAATGTTGTATTTAGAGTATGTTATTATATTAAATGTGGTATGTTCATGTCAATGTTTTCATACACTGTACTAACTCATAATTAATTTAAGAAACCATAGAGACAATGAAACTTTCAGAAACTATAAAAAATTAATGAGAAAGCAGAAATGGCTTTTGGAAATAGTTTCCTGTAGAAAAAAAAAAATCCTGTAATGCAATGAAATCTCAGAAGAATGATCCTTTGGTGGAAAACTGAAATTTTTAATGTTCTCCCATCTATCTTTAATAACTGCCAAATACACATTTTTGCTGCTTTTATAATAAATGGATGTTGATTTTACAGTAAAAAATATAAATAACAAAATATTGTAGAAACTTAAGCCACTGCCTTCTGTATCAACTCCACAACAATGTTTTCAGAAAATCTTTCCTTTTTGCCTCACAGTACAAAATTACAAGTTTATACTTGTACACATGTTTCCTCGAGAATAAAGTAGTCCTGATTTTTGACACATGAACAAGTTGTTGTCCATCAGCTGCACAATGGTAACTGTCTGTGCTCACAGTTCAGCAAATAGCAGCATGTACCAGCAGTATGGTAAATTATCCTACTATGAGTGAGGGATACGTTATTTCCCAGTCAGGTGTGGATCCACCTGCATACAGGTAGATGGAAAGAATTTATGCAGATATGCAAATTGTTTGACTAGAGACATAAATACCATGTCTTGTGATGCTATTGATAGGACTTTTAAGCTACACCGTGGTATTTCTGTGCCTGCCTTAAATTATCTCACGTTGAGCACTTGTTACAGTGTAAAAGAATGCACAGCGACTAAACGACAGAGCAGCTGATGCATGGTAACCTTTTCGTGTGTCAAAGCCCTCTGACAACTTGAGTTTTACATATGCTTTTGGATTTTTTACATTAAATCATCAATCTGCCAATGTTGTTTTTCCCAAGTCAAAAAATTGTGCTGTTGAATGATCAGAGACTACTTTTATTTTATTTGGGCAAGAATGAACATTTCTGGACGTTTCTTAGATTTTTATAAGACGTTGAGGAAAGAATTAAAGGTGGAGTTGTTTTATCCTGAAGAATAGCTCATTCAACAAGAATTACTCATTCAGCAAGAGTGTGGTCTACTGTAATAGCTTCCCTGAGCAATCTGAAGTTCTGTATGTATGCTTGTTTAGCTCTTTAAATATAGTTTGCCTGCCCCCTCCTCCCTGGTTTAGTAATATTAGGTTTTATATATGGTCAGAAATGTCACAGTTCTCTGAAGCACTTGTGGTACGTGTACTCCCCAATGCCAGTGTGTACCTAAGGTTTACTGAAACGTACTGGCAAGGTAGGCGGCAATGATAGCCTTTGTATCAGAGAGAGATCCGAGACATGCGCAGGTAGAATGCAGATAACCAGCTTTCTTTCATGTTAACATTTTGACATTCATCAAGAGGCTTGACATTACTTTCTACCATTTGGAAGATGCTATATCCACCAGGTATTTCAAACTGCAATTTTTATTTATGGGGGAGGAACAAAGGCTTAGGATAATTGGTTTCTCCCTGCTGCCATGTGGAGCATCCTGTAAAAGGGATTATCTTTGGTTTCCTTAGTCAATATTTTGTGAACATATTTTCTTCCCAGAAAGGAGGTGTTGTGAAGAACAACAGAGACCACAAAGAAAGAGGTAAGCCTATATCTCCTTGCAAAATTATTTCATCTGCTACACTTCTGACATATCTTTAAAGGAACACATAGGGGCATAAAGGGGAGTTAATTAAAGATACTAAATCAACATAGATAAGATAAAATATGTTCCCCCTTTCTTCCTCATCCTTTTTCTTCTTTTTAGATGCAACATGATCAAAGTCTATCAAACAAGCAATTAAGAGAATCTCTATGGTACTTGAAAGATCTTTAGCTACTCTGAACCTCTGTGTGAAACCCAGATTCCTGCAGCCATAATTTCCTTCCAGAATTAAATGAAGAGACAGTTCTAGCTCAGAATTATAGCTGGAATGCTTTAATTTTCTAAAGTATTGCCCATGATCATTAAAAGTACTGTCAGCCACTGGATAGTGACTGACAATCAGTTCAGTGAAGTCCAGCTGCTGCTCTAAGTCTGGTATTGGAACATGCAATCTGGGACACTGGGGCAGCTACCCTGCAAGGGTATTTTATTAAATTAACAGTAGTGAATGGTGCATAAAATTGTCACTAAGATAAATTTATTATGGTATGATTTTATTCTCACATTATTCTGTATGGGGTGCTACCCCAACAGAGTTTCCAATTCAGTAGCATGCCTGAAGCCAGGGGTTTTATCAGCCGTGTGTCAAAGGGTGTCTGGCTCTCATTCATATATCATTTACTCTTATTACAAGAGATATTTCTATTTTTCTGCACTAACAGTTGTATATTTTCTAATGAAGGTTTAAATCAACTGGGAACCAGGGTATAAATAGAGTTTCAGTATTTTGTGCCAAATATGGATTGTTTGTCTTCCTGTTAGTTATGGATTGTGAGTGTATTATTGCTGAAGGAGAATTGGGTGGGGGGTATTTTTCTTTCATGTATTTATTTATCATTTAATATAAATTATACAAACTTTTCAAGTGTTCAAAATGAATTATATTGTTTAGAAAAAATGTCTGAGATTATTAAGAGAAACATATGAGTCTACCTTGCCTGCCTAGGTCAGCTTTGTGCTTTATTGAACAACAGTATCTTGGTGTTTGGTGTTTACTGTTTACTATCTGAATCTAGATAAGAGCTGAATGCAAGACATACATGTATGATGCAAGATTCCATAATGAAATTTTCCTCTCCAGATAATACTCCCTTCAAAATTTGGAAATTTCTCCAGAATGTATTTGTTTTACTTGTATCTGTTGTATCTGCTGTGTTCATTGCGTCTGACTACAAAGCTGTGTGTTCCTTGTGAGGCAGTTAGCAAGTGCTTGCAGAACTTTTCAGGATTCACATAAACACTTCAGTCCTCCTTTTTCCATGTCTCTGGGAAAGCCTTTGGTGAGCTGGCTGTCATTCCCCCCCTTCTGGGCAAAGGCAGCCAGTTGTAACTGTTGTATGTAACAGTGGAGAGCCAGATGTATGTCCTCCTCTCTAAATGCATTGCAGCCCTTCAGGATTATGTTCCAATAGTCACGTAAACTCGTATGGTGGTGTTATATTGGTAAGTACAGAGTTGGGCCTGGCTACATGCCAGACATTGTGCCTGAGCTTCATGGTGAAGGTTGCTTTCTGCTCAAACTACCTGAATTAGGATACTTGAAGTATCCTAAGATTATGGCTGAAATTAGCAAGTGATTATACTTTTTGCTATAGTGTACCCTATCATTATTATTTATGTATTACCTCTTTTTGTTGGGTACTGATAGGAGAGCAATTTACTGCTTCTGTTCTTTTTCTGGGCTTCTGATCCTTGCACTTCCTCATTTATAAAAGCTGTGATTAACCACTGCTTTTGTGTTGAAATTCATATTGTCGAAAGATAACCTAGTTTTTTCCCTTGGAAATTCTTATGGATCAACCTGTTGAAACAACACTAAGGTTCTGTCTTCTACTTCAGAGGTAATTTTAAATTGTGTTATCTCAGCTGGAAGTATAAAGGTGTTATTTTAATCCCTCTTCTTCAGCATTTTCCAAACAAAAAAAATTAACAACACTGTTGTAGAACTCCCACCAAATACAGGTCTTTGTTACCCTTTCATCTCCATATTATTCCCCTAAACATGCCCACCATTGTATGTATAAACATGCCAATAATATTGTTTAAGATGACTGCCTCCTAAAAGCGTGTTACCATTATCGAACGAGTCTGAGAATGAGCTCAGAAAGCAAACTACATTTATGAAAAGTATTCTGGATTGAATAAATATTTAAACAAGGTGAGTGTGTCTAGTTAAGAAATCTTTCCCCTTGAAAGAATGGCAGGTTTTCAGAATGGAATCCTTCATAGGACTTTACTTAGAAGCTTTAACAGGAACATGCTCTTAGGGCCTAGGGCAATATTTCTACTCATCTTGGCTTGCTTAAACCCAGTTTAGATCAGGGACAGTTTGGATCTGCCTCAGCTGATCTAGATGGAATTTCTAAATGTGTATGGTTAGATTTTTCTCATTCTCTTCTGTTGAAGCTGTGCTGGTGACTCTGTAGTGCATGAAAATATCCATGCCTTCTCTGAATTAATGCAGAAGAGGGAACCTGAGTTTTGATCTTCTTCAGACGAGTGCCATAGCCACCTGGTGGTTGACTCTTATGACATAAGTGAACTCCTCCATTCTGTTTTTTTCACAAAGGAAAACCTGAGAGATCTCAGTGTCATGCTCCTATGAGACAGGAGAATGTTTGAAATTCGGAAGAATATTGTGGCACAGGAGGATTCTTTCCTGCACATCCCTAATGCTAAGTTTTACGTAAGATCAAAAGCCACCCTTCTTTAAATGTAAATATAATATTTTTTTCTGTCTATGTACGTATACTTTTAGCAGAAATCGACATTTAAAAAGCTTCTCGGTAGCTCTGCAAGTCAAACATTGAAGTTTAAACACTGAAGAGTATTCATCAGTGCAACTATTTTGCTGGAGTGATAAATATAATTTAAAGAAATATATTCAAATGACAGCTATCGTACAGTGTTGCTATCAATTTTTATGTAATGAAAGAGATTAAATGAATCCTTGCTAATGCATTATTGGTATGTGAAGAACAAGAAGAAACAAATCACACACATTTTCCCACTTAATTATTGTGCTAGACACTCATTGTCATATCATTGACCTATTTGGTCATGCCCAAGTTAATCATGCCTGAACCCTTTCCCAGTGGGAAATAAGCTTCTTCACTTCCTGTCTTGCAGGAATATCAACTAAAACTCAGTCACATATGCCCATAGTCTGATCACTGCAGCCCACCATAACCGTCGTCTCCAGCAGTGAAACTGCGGTCTGTGGCATGCCCGTGAGAGTCGGTGTCAGAAACCCATCACTTCCTGCGTGCCTTCGTTCAACTCTGTTCAATCACTTACTACATTAAATTATACCAACTTCTGTTTGTAAAAGTGCTCCCTCCTTCCCCCCCC
>VZSZ01004928.1:153334-193334 GCA_013398815.1 Ibidorhyncha struthersii
CCCCCCCCCTTTTTTTTTTTGTTGTTTGCAGGGAACTGTTTTGTCACACTGAAATAGAGTTTATGTGCAGTGACAGCCTAATAAGCCAGCAACTTTAGTCGCTTATTAAAGTCAAGCATGTGTCTTTGTTTCATGTTGCTAATGATGTGGAACCGTCGAGGCCCGAGTATATTTCGTCTGGACGGTGTGGGAGCGAATGCTGAGAGCTCATTACTTGGCTCCCCATTGGAATCCTGCAGGCTTCTGCTCATTGAGGAGACTGTGGGGGCTTTGACAGAATTATTATACTGAATATTTTTAGACTCATTAACTATATCACCAAAGCAAAACATCTCTTCCTTAGATGCAAATGGCTGCAGCTACTGTGGCTTTGCTTTAGTTATTGCAGAAAAAAGGATGAAGCTTGAAAACAACTTAAGGAAAGGATTTTCATGCCCGAATGTTTGAATTTGTAACTTATATTGGGAATGAGTAAACCTTTTTTACCACTTTTAAGCCACTCATGTCTAAGTGCCATTTAAAAATGCATATATTCAGTTTCATGTAGTAAGCGGCGCTCAATCCTTGAAATTTAGAAAGTGGTATTGAAGTACACAGCAAAATAGGAGCTTTCAGAATTCCACTTTCTATTCCAGAGTGAAAAGATTTAAATGTAAAAAGCTCATGTTAAAGTAATTATAGATGCTTGAGTTAAGCCTTCAAAGGTAAAGAAATTCAGAGTTAAGGCTGAAAATTCTGACTTTCCTTTAACCTAAGTGCTGGAACATACGTACTGTGCAGTATGAAAAATCACACACTTTTCCAAGCCGTACAATCCCTAACCACAACAGAGTGATTTAAAGATGAAGAGTGAGACAAAATTTTTAGCCCAAGTCTGAATTTCCTTGCTATGATGGGTTTAAGTTGGTTCTTAATGTTACTTTATTGTAGCTTTTTGTGGTTTAATTGAGACTTAAGATGTACTTGAAGAAAAATATGAATACTTTAAAATTAATTCTTCAGAGCAAAGGACAGAAAATTGCATTTATGGCTCCATTTGTTGGAAAAGTGAAGTTGGTTATGAATTGTACATTATTTCACCTTCTATAAAATTATATTTTGATTTCTTGATGGAGACCTTCTTTATATGTTGTGTACGAGCTTACCTTCTATAAATTATGAGCTTGAGTAATTGCCTAAGTATATGCACATCTAAAAGAGCTAGAGCCAATTGTTTTTTCTCGTAATGTGTGCAAGATTTCATCAGTATTTTATTCTGAAAAATTATTGTAGGTGAAAAAACAACTATTTTGATTCCTAGGAAGAAAGACATAGCTTTTATTTGTGGTTCATTTCCTGCTGTAGTATTCTCTGACAATGGTGACACTGTCTTTATACATCAAGAAGTTGTTCTTTGTATGACTGCCAGGGACTCTGGAGGGAATACTTCATATCTGAAACGTTTCCCTTTGGGATTTCACCATCAGAATAACAGTTCTGATCAGCAGCCCATTATAAAAAGGTTTGGGTTGTGGTTTTTTTTTTTTTTTTTTTTTTCTGAAGCTATGAAAGGGATTAGTTAAAAATGTCAGATAAGAAAGTTATACTGAATTGAAGTTAAATATTGAGCACATAGGAACTTCATATTGTCCCTCAATCAGTAATTTCTTAATAGGTGTAAGAGGAGTTTTCAAGTTAAGCTCTCTGAGTAAGCGAAACCTCAGAGTGGATAGGTAGCGTGGGTGCAGGTTTCCTTCTGAGACCTTGCAGTTCCTGTTCTTACCAGTTTGTGGCACAATACTATTTAATTTAGATGTTGGGCAAAGCTTTCAAACTCCCGTGCCTCATGCTGAGTACCTGAACCTTTATATTTAAGCATGTAGCTAATAGTAGCCCGATATTTACTGGGAAAACTCAGTCTTTCTGAAAGACAGGGTTATAAATATGGGTCCCAGTAAGGAAGCCAACTCTAAAACCAATGGCTGTGGTTGTTCATTAAGTAATATACTCTTCCTTTAAGCTGCAGATGACTTTTCAAATTCAAATGTAAATACTCTGTCAGGAAAATTCTCACCTGCAGAACCGGTTCACAGTTGTGATTTCAGATGTTTTGAAGTAAAAATAGCCTGAAGCCAGCACACCTGTCTAGATACATAGATGATCTACGGGAAATAAAACAGACTTGAGCTGTAGGCATGCAAATGCAATTGTTTCATTTCCTACATACAGTATTGTAATCAGATTAGTAGATGTAGTAGTACTATAAACAGATGTTCACTACCAGTTATTGTATTTGCAATCTTATATTTATCCAAAATTAAAATCACTGTACAATCTTTTTACTTATTTTGGCTATTTTAATGCCTGTGAAGCTGTCCCCTTCCAGTTTTGAGGAGAAAAGATATCAGGTTTTTTGTTTTGTTTTACCTAAAGTGATATGTCCTGCAGTGAAAAACCACTGGTAACAAACATGCATACTCTGTTGGGGAATCTGATTTAGGAGGGCCTTTAAGTCTTGTTAAGATGTATTCTTGAACTATACAATAAATATTTATCAGAGTATATGATATAATAAGATACCTTTTCCTACATCCCTAGTGGCTGCCTTTCAGTGAGCTCTGTATTATAAATCTTGCTATGTCCAACATCATGCAGCTTTTTAGTTATCAACCTTTTAGTTATTGTGTAGTTGCCAAAAACTGGCTTGCCTAGACTATTGACCAAGTTCAAAGCTTTGTACTTATATGGATTTTCAGCCTACATTTAAAAAATCTGCATTTCTTTGCTATCTATACTATTATAGCTGACTTTGCAGACAAATGTTATCTTCTGTTGTCTAGTGTCCATACAAGGTAAGCGCTTTGTATTTATACTGAAGTGGTTGCGTTAGATGAGGTAGTTTTGGCACTGAAGATGCATTTTTCTTCTTGATTTGGACTTCTGGTGCATTTATTTTATGCGTATGTTTCAGGTAATAGAAAAAAATAGTAGTATTTTATTCTATATAGCACCTATGATTGACCTTGGAAGGGGTCAGCATTAAAGGCCCTTTAGAACTTTTGAATAAAATACTTAAAGATATGTTAAAAAAAAAAGTTATCTCAGCCTGGTTTTATGGGGGTATTTTTTAAATAAATTCAACTCGTAAAGCTAAATTTATCAATATACTCTTTATTGCCTTTCCAAACTCTGGCATGGTGTAAAGCAGCCAAATAAGAACTTATTTTGCATTAGTGGAGTGAAAAACAGTTGGTGTGCTAGTGAACCTAGTCTTTAACTTGAAACAGGCTTACTAATTTTGTTATCTAGGATACGGTAACTGTGTCTGCACCGACAGGTAGGTGTACCTGCTGTGTGCCCTGCAGTCCTGCTCTCCTGATCTTCCAGACTGGGAAGCTTTTGAAGCACGTTTCTCTGCACCCAAATATTCTTCCAAAAGAAAGCAAGGTGCATGTGGATTGTGCAGGTTTTTGCTTTCTTTTCTTTTTTGCAGAAAGGGAAAACTCATTAAGATGAGCTATAACCATTGTTATTCTGCTGTTAGAAGCTGAAGCTGTGTCCTGAAAAGGAGAGGAGAAACACACGCAGAAATGGGGAGAAGAAGATCACCAAAATTGAAAATTCAGCTTCTGACATTTATACTTTCCATTTTTCAGCAATATTGTTGCAACAAAAAACTGACAGCATTGTTTTCAGGCACTTCTGATACATTAAAGAAGGCTTAAAAAACCAGGAGGCTCCTTTGGGCTCAAGCCCAAGTGATGTTTCTTGGTTTCCACAACACCAAGGCTGGCCTTGTCAGTACCACTGCCTTGTCCACACTACACAGCACTTGGCTGTGGATTTCTGTCCTCGGGACCTCAGCAGGGACCTTGCAGCCTTAACTGATGGTTAGTGCTATGTACTACTGTATTTCAGCTTTTTTTATTTGAAATCACGTGAATCCACCAGAGTAGTTTTTTTAAAATAGTATTAAAGTGAAGTTATTTATAATATGCTATGAGATGTGGCATGATGTCCTGCAGAGTGTCTGGGGATATAAAGCTTTCTGGGAGCAGTCCCTGGAGTGAATCATATGTAGGCTTTGCCTGCGAGAGAGCACACAGGTTAGTCTGAAATAAAAGCAGAGTGACCTAACTGTGGTGATGATCAGATGTCTAGTGGCAGAGTTTGCTCCATAGTCCTCCTTTGTTTTGCAAGGTACACACATGCTTGTAGTATGGATAAAACTCCCCTCAGTCTACCACCGATTCAGTTTCAGGCTACTTAAGACATAGTTCTTACTGTCTCTTAGGGAGTGTGAGATTAAGACTTTCTAGAATTAGACTGAATATTTGTGGGATGGAGACTGGCAGTGGTGGAGCCAGGAGCCAGGATAAGGATAGACAAACAGTGATTTGGGGGAAAAAAAAGGGTGGTCCAGGGAGATACTGGAGTTTTCCAGTAAGTCTGAGTCAGCCTATGGAGAAATGGAACCGCCTATGTTCATTAAAGCCACTCTCCTTTCAGAGACTGGGAAGGAATTAAAGATTCCTGAATCTCAGCTGTTATTCACTCTCAACAACATCTATGAAACTTTTTGGGGTAGTGTTTCACCCCCCTTTTAGCTCTGTGTCACATGAAATATTGTTATACTCTGCAGAAGTAGTCTCCCTCAGAAATACCCTCTTTCACTGCACATGTTGATATGTTCACAATGTGAGTCCACCCAGTGCTTTGAAAAAGATAGGAAAAAGACTATGAATCATCTCATAATACACAGGGTCTTAAATTAACATTGCAAAAGCAACTGTAAGTCTGGCATTTCCTAACTTCTGAATATTTCTCTTTCCTTTTTATTATCCTTTTAAGGTAATTGTGTGTGATTATAAAGGCATTGACTAGATTCCTTTTTGCATCTTTCACTTATCTGGTAATCAGGAACATAATACTGAATCTATTTGTGTAATTGTGACTGTTAAGAATCTTGGAAATCAAGATAGGTGGAACGTGCCAACTAACTCATGGTTACCAAAGTCACTGACTCAGGTCATTAATGGTTTAAGTAGCTCCTCATTAAAATAGTTTAACCAAAGTTGTGTTTTCTGTCCTGTTTATTACTGCTGTCAGCTCTTATCTAGGAAAACTGCTATTTGAAAGGGTTTATATAGACTGCATTTCAAAGAAGGATTAAAAAACCCAAAGTTCTTGACAAATATAGTGAAAATCAATCTGAAGCTTACATGCTAGTAATGACTTCCTTGTTTTCATACACGCTTGAATTTTCATCAGTTCTGGAGAATTTTTCATGAGGTAGGAAAAGATGACTATACAGTCATAATCCTTGCTAAGAAAAATGAACATAGACACCAATTGTAAGGTAGCATCCATTAAGTACATACATCTTTGGAAGCAGCGTTCAACAATTTTTGTCTGATCTTTTTATTTTAATGCTTCCTATTTAATACATTTGCCTTGTAAATATAATACCTGTATAATAAGGTCTGTAATTAGTATATAGAAAACCTTGCTGGTCAAATCATATTTAAGATTGGCATAAATTTTTGTTTAAGAAACACACTTAACTAAGTGATAGTAACAAGTAAATTAAAATCTGCCAGCAACATTAATGAATATGAGGTCACAATTTATTTAACATCTTGTGTTTGAATAATTTATCGTTAAAAGAAACTAAGTTTTTAGTGCAACCCTGCTTGGAGTTTGAGGGAGATGCTGAATTCCCCTTACTAGGCTGGGGTCTGTGACTGCAGCATGGTTCCTCCTGACACACCGCCTGAGGTCTGGGTAGCCTGACTGCGCCTTTGTGGCCCCCCATAATAGAAATTGTGGTCCCAGTTCTGCAGCGGGGACTCTGGTGGCTTATGCAAGAGCCAGACACTTGACACCTGGAGGTCCTGAGGTGTTCCCCAAAATCTGGGGCACAGGTCCTGAGGTCTTGTGCCGTTGGGGCCAAGAATGTCAGTGTTTTAAAGGTCTGCAATTTCAGGGCAGTCAGCCTTGTCAGTGTTAATAGGCTCCCTGTTGTGGTGCTAAGGGATGAGGCATGGATCTATCTGGGCTAGAGCCTGGCCTCCTAGGACTTCCACTTTCCTTGCTGCAACATAAAAATGACAAATCCTAGGAGCCATTGCTGTTGCTCAGTGAATTTGACTTTAGTTGCTGTTAATTTCACTAGCATTGCTGCTTCTGGGGTTTTACTTTTCTCATAAATTGAAAATATGATTGTCCTATTTGACTGTCTTCACTATTCACTTCACTGTTCGGCTCTTCCCTTTTTCCTAAAAGCAGGGTGTGAAATACAAGATGCAGCTGTGGTTGTTTCAGGCTTTGTCTGTGCTCTGGAACAAGGGCACACTCAGCTCTGGTTTGTGGGTGCACATCCTGGCTATTGCCCCGTTCAGCAACAGGACAAGACCCATATGCACATCAGCTGTGTGAGTGCCCCTCATTTCATTGTGCAGTGAGGAAAATGTGTTGTGCTTCTATGGGTTCTCCAGATGAGGGGACCAGGAGAGTGCCAAGTATCACTCACAGCCTGCAGGTGACAAATGAGTAGGTGAATCTTACCATTGCTACTTCCAGGAAACAGGAATGCCCACAAGTAATATTTTTTCCCCCTTTAGAAATGGATAAAGTGGCTGCAAACTTCCTAATGTATCAGGAAATGAAAAGTTATTTAGCTTTTGCATTAACTTTTTAAGTGACAAGCAGAATATGATCTTGTGATTGAAGGTTTTATCAGGGACTATACCAGAGACATTATCTTATTGCTACATAAAGTGCTGCATTATCATTATGAAATATAATAAATAATTTACAATAGCATTACAATCTCATTTATGGCTGCCAATCTGTGGATGCTCTTGAGGAGGAAAAGTGAGGGAATTATGATATGCACATGGAAACAACAGAATTCAGCTTGACTAAAAGTTTAGAAGCAAAAGTACAGAGAATTGTTAAAGAACATTTTGAGCAATGAAATGACTAAATAAAGACAAAATAATGAAAATGGTCTCCTTGGCTGTAAAAACAGCACTGTTGAAACCTTCGCTGTTGTAGTTGACTTAGTGGGGGTTACCAACATAGTGTATTGTTATTAGCCATCTTGTGTGCCACATTTGGTTCTTTGTGGTCCACATCCATTTAAATATGTCCTATTATCTGTGGCAGTTTTGTTGAAGGAAAACAATTTTAGTTTGTTTGCTTGCACAGTTTTGCTTTATTCCATTGACACTTGAATATTCTGCCCTGTTCAAAGTCGGTGCACATACTAGAAGAGACATGGAACTGCACTTTGAAATTCAGACTGTAAATGCAATAGCAGACTATCTACTTACTGACTGAGCTCTCTGAATTTGAAGGGGGGATGATATTGTGGAGTATAGATGAGCAGATAGAACAACAACAATTAAGAAACCTTTTGTTTGTTTACTCATACACTTTGAAGAGTTACTACAAATAGTGTATTTGGGAATTTTTGCAACAGTATTCTTTCCATGTTTTTTTTTCTTTATGAAATATTGAGGTGGGAATATTGCAGATTGAAATAGAGCTGCTCTGTCAAGGTGGAGAATTCTCATTCCTGCCTTCTCAGACACTTGCCTTCTTATTTCTTGTTCTTGGTCTTGTTTTTAATTTTCTTCTTCATCTTTCTTTGTCTTTCTTTTTCCTCTCCTTCATCTTTCTTCTTCTTTCTTCTTCCTCTCCTTCATCTTTCTTCTTCTGAGAACTAGAAGCAGGAAGTACAATGAATTAGTGCTTTTGGAATATCATTCAGACTTGTCCTTTACATTAGGTCTTATCCTACATCACATGATCTGAGTCTACATGGCACCTGTGGTATTTCTTATAATTTGAGACTTTTGTATGAATGACTTACAGTACTTACGGAGTGATTTAATTACTGATAGTGTGTGACTTCATTTGGCCTTTTCCATCTGTTCACATTGTGCTTCCTACAGAAATTTGGTTGAATACCTAAGCCCTTCTGAGGACAAATGGTTCTGGCAAGACTTGCAGTATTTTATTCCAATTATCTTAATGGCTACTTAAGACAATATATATCATGACAGACTGAAGCTAAGCATCTAACTAATTGTAAACTCCATTCTGTGAACACCATTTTAATTTCTGCCTTCCCTGTAATATTCATTTTTGCAATACAATGTCCATCCTGACTGAAGATAGGCAGATAATGGTGGTGGGAAAATACAGTCAAACCCTAACAAGGACTGCCTGTTTGAGTGCCATGTTCTTCAATCAGAGAATTAAGTAATGCTTTAGGGGTCTCAGAATGCTACCAAGAATCATACAAGAGAAGTGACTAAGAAACTGATGTGTAGATGTGGTGGGTGTGGAATCTGACTCTTTGTAAACCTCAAAAGATGCTTATGTTTAGTAAGCAAGAAAGGGCATTGTGTCACCTTATCTTGACTTTTGGGTCAAGCAAGAAGGAAAACAGCTGTCTGGCCTAAAGATGTTAATCAGAGCTAGAGTCAAAGTCAGGAAGGAGATGACTAGGTTGAAGAATTTTCATGAGATTGCTGAAATCTAATCTCCGATGCTAGATAAGAAGAAAAGGGTGTTTAGTTAGACTAAGGATGTCAAATTCAAGTTAGTTGATGACTTAAAGACTTCAGTTTATTAGTCTTAAGATATCCCTTTTGCCCTTCACAGTGCAGTTCCTAACCTGACCTACTTTAATACCCTCTAGCCACATATATTTTGCCTATCTTCCCCTGCTTGTTGAAGTTGGACCTTCTCCAAACTTCATGTTCCATTCCTAATCCCATCCTGCCTATGAATTCTTCTAATTTATGAATTCAATACGTATTGTTTATGAAGAGCATGTGTGCATCTGGCTTTTTCCAAGACACTTTCAACAGGAAGCTCAGGATACTGTTGGCCATGAAGGCAACATGTAGTCTACAAAATAAAAGAGGGTTAGGGACCTAGCCTGACCTGCTCCATAGTCCTCCATACTGTATATTTATGGTAAAATGGCCTGTTTTGGCTTGTGCTAGCTAGCACTTTCCGAAAGGCCTAACATGAGCCAAGGATAACATGCATCAGAGACTGCTACAAGCAGGGAGTGTGGATGGGACAGCACCATCTTTAGTTCCCTCAGCACAGTACAGTATTCCACCTCTATCCTGAGAGGCCTTGCCATACCCAAGGTTATGCAACGCTTACTCTCTGTTTCATCTTCATAGGCTGAAGCACAGCCTTCACATTAATTCAGTCATTCATCCGTTAACCCCTCCTCCCCCTGAAATACTATTTGTGTCTTAGGGCAGTGAGGCTGTCTCACAAGACTGAGAAGTGGTAGTGGACTACATAGTGTGGACAAAAACAGCCTGTGCCACTTAGCCTTACTGCCATAGAATGATTCCTAGCTCTGTTTATTTAACGGTGTGAAAGTAGCCCCGGGAGTTGAGAAACAATGTGCATCTCTAAGATGCAGTCAGCCATCAGCACCGAGGTAACATCTGGCAAGAAGTTATGCACATCTTAATTGGCCAGCTGTTCTTCTGATTGATTCATTGCCTTCCAGGAAGCACACTTACCTCTCCATTTTCAAGTTGGCCCTGCAGAATATCTAGCTTCTGGGCTGCTTCCACTGTATGGGCAGCATATTGTGCAAACCCACATGGGAAATTCCTGTGCAAAGCCTGGCTTTGCTGAGCTGAAGGCCACGTCATTCCTCAAACAGTTAACTGAAAGTCAAATTTCTGTCATGGCTAAAGGGATGCTGGTGGGTATTCAGCCAAGCATCCAGGACTATATGTGACTGTGGAGGTTCCCATTGTGTGACCTGGGCTATTGCAGCACTGGGTCACACTGCACAAATCCTGGGAGTAGGCTGGTGACTAATAGCTCTGGTGAGATGATAGCCAGGTGCCAAAGGTTTTAAAATACCAAAGAAATGGCAGTACTGCCTGGTCACAACAGGCTGGTTTCTGGCCAGAGAGCAAGATGGGCTTCATTTATGATCCTTGAGTTCTCATGAAGTTATAGGGGATAACTGATAAATGTATGTGTCATCTCGAAAAAAATAAATTTTCTTCCTTTGAATTGACTTTTACTGGTTTGGAATAGTCAGGAGATACTTCATATGAAGCAGAAGCAACTGCTTAATGCAAAAGTTTATCATCATAATACTTGATGATCCTTAGTCAAGACAGGCAGGGTGCTTGTCTCTGTATTCTGCTAGGTCTACAAGTGAAGTACTTTTTGGTAATTAATCTTAGTGTATTTTAAAGGTAGCAAAGAAGGCCTGAGTTCACGCTTCACAAAGATGGAGCTTATCTTAGACCTCACTATTAAATTGTTTGGGAAGGTAGTGCAACATATTCATATTAATGTTAGTTAGTTTTAGTTTTAAGATTAAGAGCTCAGGAAAAAAAATCTGAGCAACACTAAGTGTCAAAAGAGTCCTAGTTTACTTTTTGAAAAGTGTGTTAACAATTATACTCCAGAAATCCTTTAGGAGGGGACAGAGGATGAGATATGGTGGTTTATTGTGCAATTTCTTCTTTTCAGAGTAAGCAGTAGAATCTGTAAAAAGAATGATTAGAGATTATGGCTGCTTTAACAGGAGAAAATAATGGCAAGGTCAGGAATTTCTTTGGAGCAATCTTGTTTACTTGCAGGGTTTTGACACTTCAGCTTGTACTGTCTGACATGTTCCTCTAATGGCCTTGTGCAAATACCAAATAAAGGTTGGGAAAACTTATAGGCTTCTGCAGATGAGAGTTTTGGATGAAAAAAAACTTAAGAAATATAAACCTTTGGTTCGGAGTAAGTGGAATTATCTGCACCTTTTCAAGATATTTCCATTCATGGCTTCAGGCTCCTGGGGATGGAATACAAGTATTTGATTATCAATGTTGCTAAATTATATAGAGAGCGCCATCTGGATAAGTACAGACATATTTCCCTTGTATAGCAGTAGAAGTTGGCAAGTATAAAAACCTTTGAGGAAAGAATAACATCACATGTCTTCTGTATCTAGTCAGTATCAAACTCTAGGCTACATTTTCAGGACCCAAATATAGAAAGCACATTTTTTATTTTCAGGTTGGTATTAAAAACGCCTACAGTAAGTAGCCACAGTAAGCAGAAAGATACCCTGATCTTACTCTGTTGTCTCTTTTCCTTCTTTTTCTCCTGACAGCAGTTAAAAATCACAATACCAGTCTTTAATTTTTTTCTTCCTCCATTGACAGCCGTTTTTGTCTGCATTCACTGACACTTTTAGTGGAAGACTTGTACTCTGTTTTTTCAGGCTTTTCTTCATTTGTTTTTCAGTGAATCTTGAAATACGGTTTTCCTTTTTTAAAATTTAACGTTGCTAATCTGCTTACCAAAGCATTCACAACTGGAATAAGGTCAAAAAACAAGTGCGTCTTTTCATGTATACTTGCACATCAGCTGAGATTTGTTTTTTTCATGAGGCTTTTACTCATTTTTAAAGTATATCCAGTCTGTTGACAAAAGAGCTTTATTTAAATGAGCTATATAATCTTTACCAGCAGTCTGTGGAGCAGATTTGACAATAAAGAAATATCTCATTACCCAGGAGCTTTGTATATTGTACAGGTGTAACTTGGTAGTTGAATAGTATAAAAAGATAAATATTAACTGGATTTTGCTAATAAATCTGCCATTCTTACAGCGCCAAAATCTGTAGAGTTGTTGTAATTGGCGTTGTTTGAGTTGTAACAATGAATGGAACTGATAAGGCTTATGTCATTTACATAGAATTTAGCATTCACAGCGCACTGTTGAATTAATATGACACACACATTGGGTCCTCTGATATAAGATTAGCATCATTTGAAAATAGAGTAAGTGTAGATTTAGGAGTGACATATTAGTCTCTGTTCAACATGTAATGGTAATTTGTTTAGGTTTGAAAATCATAGCAGGTTACTACTGACAGAAGTGACTAGTAGTTAATACTTCTGTTAATTGCATTTTGGTTTGCTACATTTTATAATAAATTGATGTCTCAAGAGGAACTACTGCAGAAATACAAAATAATATTGTGTTGAATCCAGAAGGTCAGGTACCAGTTATATCAGTGTCAGTCAGGAGTGGTGTTGAAAGAGTTATATTCACTGAATGTAAAACGAAGTCATGTTTTAATAAAAGAATTCAGTGAAATAATCTTAGTTTACTGCACTGTCAACACCATAGAACAACTATATTTTTACCTGCCTAACATAGCAATCAGATACCTAAAACCTTTTGCAGATCTAGCCCTGGTACAGGAATGTCAGAAATATACCCTTCTTCATGGCACACTGTGATTTCAGGTATTTCCAGTGTCTTCAGTTGAGTCCGTTGTTGCTAATCAGCTCTAGAAATTCAAGACTTTCCAGTTATCTCTGAAAAGCTGAGTTTAAGTGATTTGGTTAATGTGCCAGTGGTATAGTGTGGTAGAGATATGAATATAATACATTTCTGCAGGGTTACTTTCAGGAGCCTTCATCATTACAGTGTACTTAGACTTCCATTGTTCTCTTCCTTCTTCACAGCATGAACCTGATTCATGCTCACTATATGGTAGCAGGTGTATGTAAGCTTTCCAAGTGTTTTTGAGAATTAATGATGTATTATTTTATGATTGTCCTTACTATGACTATGTCTAGCTCATTCATGTTCACCTGAGCTGAATCCAGCCTATTGCTTACTAAAATTTCTGCCCAACTTTGCCTTACATCCAGTACACTCTTGCATTGCAAACCTTTTCTCTTGCAGGCAGGAGGGAGAGATCATTTTTCTCTGAATACTTCGATGAGTTTTGTTTAAATGGTGGGATCTAGTGCCCCATTTCTCCGTGATATGATCATTGCAGTCTGCCTTGACATTTTTTAGCTTCTGGGTTGCTGTGTGTGTTGCTGACATCTCAATTGGTTATTGTTAATGTTAAATGGTTTAGGTTCATAATATTTCATCAAAATATGGTATTGATGGTGGGCTGAATCTAGTGAGACTTCTTGGAAATGCTCTGCCCATCTGTTTCTCTCATCTGCCTCAGCTATGTATATTTTCCATTCTTGCTGTGGCTTAGTCCATTTCTTCTTCATTTAATATCCAAAAATAGGTTTAGTCACTTGGTAAGTAGCTCTAACTTCCTAGTGTAGCTGTAGTGTCATCTTCAGCTCCTAGTTCTTTTAAATGTCTCGTTTTGTATTTCCTTAGATTGTTTTCAGTCTGGAATCAAGCTTTGTTCAGAGTAGCTATGTCTCAAAGTCTCTGTCATCAGAGAAATTTCTATTCCTTGAGCCTTGTGGCTGAGTTTGCTTCCTACTTTTCAGGCTGTTTCTGAAAGACACTTCAGGAAAGGAAAAGGAAATTTCAGTTGGTTCTTGAAGGAAGACTCATGAAATCAGGTTTTGCTGTTAAAATATTATTGCACTGGCAATTAATATTCCATTTTTATGGTCTAGGTTTGGATCACCTTGTTTGATGTTACTGTATCCTAGCGTAGATTAGACTGTGATGGTTACAATTGCACCAGTTTTGATTACCAGTTGGATTTCTTAATCACAGCTTGACATCCTTAACACAGACTTCACAGTTTGATCCAAATATACCTTTCAATTTTCACAAGGACTTTTTTTTCTCCAGGTTTGCTGAGCACCAGTAGATGGATATTTCAGCTGATACACAAATAGGCACATTGTTGCCAGTGATGAATCTCATTCTGGACCAAAATAATAGACATTATAGAGAAAATCAAGTTTCAGTGCTGTATTCCTGATCTAATGTATGACAAATTGCTTTATGAAGATGGTTTATATACAGAATAGAGTTATATAGAGATAAGCATTCTTACTTCCTCGGCAAGGCTGGTACATAGTCTGATCAACTGTAGGACCTGTGAGAGGCTCAAGAGTGCTTACAGAGGTTAATATTTAAAAAAAATATTTGGTTGGTAACAATGGAAAAATTTACTAGTGACTATCTGCAGGCAATAGTTTTCCAAAGACTTACAGTTTTTACCAGATTATTTTTATGACAAAGTCATATCACATACAAAAAGGCTGTCCCCTTTGAAATGTGAGTCCCCATTGCATACTGCATCTAGTAAAGGAAACATCAGTATAATTTTGTAACAGGAGTAGAATAATGTATTTTGCCCAGAATACCTCGCAAAAAAAGCAAACTGCTTGGACTATCCAAAAAAAATCAGCCTGAGGCAAACACCTGCCATGCACATTTTTAGATCAAATGTTTAAAGTTTGGCAAAATTTGAAGAGAATCTTTTTTTGAGAAAAACAGTATCCTAGTTCTGCCTATAATAATATCTGCTATGTGATCCAGAACCTTGCCGTTTTACTGGATCAGACCCTTTTAGAAGTAAGGATGTGTTCTAAATGCAGAATACATTTGTCTTACGAAAAAATACAATTTTGGAAAATAAAATGAAACTTTATTCATAGGGAGTCTGACTCTTTTCATTCTCAGGTGTAAAACAGGAGCAGTTATATTCAGATTGGTTGAATCTCACTAATTAAAAACAGCAGAGAGGAGAATTAGGTCTGTAACCATAACCCAATATAATGCTAGCTTGTAGTCACTGGCCAGAACTGGTAATTGAAGGAGTCCAACTAGTATGTTATTGACCGAGAAAAAGCACCATGACTGAGTTCCATGTGCTGTTCACTTTGTATTCTTAATGGGGTCATATGCCATTTGATGTTCGATCAAGTAAACACCCCAGTTTTGGGTCTATTGTCAAATATGTCTGTAATCTGCCTTGGTCTAGTCCTATGCAGGTAGTCTGTGTAATAAAAGATGGACAGGTGAAAATTTTGGGTTCCTGTGGACTGCCGGGCAACAAAAGTAAAAAGCATTCTAGTCTAAATAAGATACAGTTCCTTCTCTCTATGTGGGATTTTCTTTCGATTTACCTTTTGTTTACTGTATAGAGAATCTAAATATTATGATAGCATTAATTAGTGAGGACCTAGAAACAATACCACTGGAATAAAGAATTAGGCTTCAGCTTCAGTATCATATGCTTTTTATCCCGGTTTGATCCCTCAAATAAGAAATTACAGATTAAAATATTATCTTAATTTCAATCATATTACTGAAAATCAGGCATGAATTTAATGAAGTATCTTGCTTCATCATAACAAAAAACTTAAAGTTGAGAACAGAATAAGGTACCCCGAATCATAAGGTTCCTCTTGAGTAAGAGCAACGGCAGCTAATTCACACCTCCTTTTCCCAAAATTACGCTCACATTACTAGTGATATTATTACCATATATAAACAAGGAATTAAACAAATATAGAGCAATGTGCTCCCGTCTGCTGTGAGGCACAGAGGGGAGCCACAACACAAGTAAAGGAGAACAACAGTGAAGCCCCAAAGTAGCAGCATGTTGAGGGCAACTCCTTGACCGTGTCATTCATTCTCTCCAGCAGCTCACAAAGGTGCCCCTCCAGCAAAGCCATCAGCTCGTCATCTCCTCATTCGTAGGATGAGAACTGGGAGAAGTCACTCGCTGCAAAAATTGTCCACTCCCAGCAAAAAAAAACAAACTACCACACATCTTTGAAAGCTATTGCTCCTTCTTGCAGGATGAATTTTGTTTTGATCCTTGCAGAAACCCCTACAATCCCTTTAACGGAAGGTTGTTTTGTGGGGACTAACAGCAGACCTGTATCAGCTGCAGCCGTGGCAGGAATGCCAGAATGACAGAAACAAGGACCCTGGTGCTTCCTTTCCTTTTGGATCCCCAGAATCTGGACCTAGCTTGTCTTTCTGTTTCCTTTTTCCTTCAGTCCTGCAGCAAAGTAAATGTCAGAAATAAAGTGACTCTCATACAAATATCTGGCTACTGTACACATTCCTACACCTTGACCACCGGAGACGCTATTACCTTCTCTGTCAGCATTTGGCTCGATGTGTTGAGAACACTTAGGAAACAGCATGTTTCTCAAATAGTGAAAAAAAAAGCAATGAAAAATGAAGAAGTAATAATGTCGCATATGCAACTCATGCATGCCATGCCTTCTTAAGTCTCTACATGTGATCAAAATTTAAAAGATAAGGATACGTCTATTATATGACCGAGAAGAGGATCTAAGGGAAAAGTATCGGTACCTGCAAGGATAGAGAGATCATGGCAAAACCTACGAAATCTACAGGCTACTTTTGGGCTAGAAGTGCTCTTTAGCTAGGTTACTTGGGATTTTTCTGTTTTAAATTGTTTGCTCAGCTAAGGCTCTGCAGTGCACTCGGGAGATTGCATGGCCCCTCCTGGGTTAGTGGGTCCATCAGTTTATTCTAAGCTTGCAGGTAATTTCTTATTAGCTTCTTTCATCAAGCTGTTACTTTCTCACAGACATGTATTTCTGGTTGTGTGCATAAATATTATTTATGTTGCAATTAATATTGTAAAATTAATAAATATTGGGTTTAGGCTCCATTATGGCAGGCAGAATAAAATGTATTCAAAATGTGAGATGCATTAGATGCAGGGATACTTACAATAGTAACAACAGCTATCACAGACTTGTAATTTGCAAGTGTTTATTCAGTCCTTTGAAATGAGAAACATTAGTGAAGGTTGTATTGGACACCAGCCATTATAAACTGTCAGTTTCTCAATAAATATTATAGCGATTTTCAAATAGTCAAACCTCAACTTTTTTGAATGTCTTTTGATTCTCTCAAGACAAAAAACTGGATAGGTGTTGAACTGGATAGCCCCTGATCCCTTTCACCATACGCTGACAAATCCTCTCATGTGCTTTCCCAGCCACCATTTTCCTCATCATGACAACATATCTTGCAATTATTTTACCTTTTTACAAAAATGAGAATTTTGATAATCCAAAAATATTTTTCTACTTAATTTGTTTTTCTAGGGCTTAAGTAGATTGTTTTATTAAAATGTCATAAGATGTTATGTTTTTCTCCTCTCTCACCTGAATTCTTTTTCAGACTCCAGAATGGTATCAAAAACCATCAGATTTGAAAACAATTGAATTAACAGCAGACCAGCAGAGAGAGATAGATTTCAGGAAAAAAAAAATTTTAAAACAGGAGGAAAGGAGCAGTGGTACTAAGAAAAGGTTCTTCAAACTGGAAAACATATTCCTTTTTGAGTTCAGGTTTTGGCTGTGATTCAGATTGAGATTGTTATATTTTCCCGTTGAGTTTGTCTACCTTCGCTCATGTTATTTTTAATATACATGGGCAGGACTCAAAAAATTATGTACAAAGACCTGTTTTTAATATTCTACAGCCTCATTTACAAAGATGCAGTGTACTCACAGCTTCCATAGAATCTAATGGGACTTGTGGAACCTCAGTATCTCTGAAAATCAGGCCATTAATTTAGAAAATGTGCATTAATTACTCTCTAGGCTGTAATAGCTCACTTGATATTACTATAATCTACATTCTTTTGAAAAAGTGTATTTTTCACCTGGTACACTGCGCTTGCTGCTAAAGAGCAGTCATATCTTATCATGTAAAAGCTTCTTTATAACTGATCCAATTATTGACCTGTGGCATTGACCTTAATGAAATGTAATATTTCCAAAGGAACGGTACAATCCATTGTGTTAATCTGGTTGACAGGCATACTCTTGAAGGCCTCATGCTAACAATAGCTATGGAATTTATTGAAATAATTAACTTGATGAAACACAAAACCATGTATTTCCACTAAGCAATAATTTAGGTGGTTTAAATTTCCATTTTCTAAATTGCGACTGGTCTAGAGTATGCAGCAATGTTTACAGAATTTACCAAAACCCATGGTCGTTTTCAAAAACATTCTGTGTTGGTAGATTTTCAGATCTCATTGAAACATTTTTCTTCTAGACTGGGACCTGCCACACCAGGTTTATGAGTTCCAAATACCTGCAGATTAAGGAAATCTGATACCAGTCTTAGCTGTAGATTGTAACAATAATTACTGTTAGCAAATAGCAAAAGCCTATCAGGTAAGCGCTCCCACTTGGAATAATTTCAGTTAGGATTCTTTGCACTGAATGCGGTTCTGAGAATAAGTGTTATCTTTTCTATACATCTATATAAAATCTTTTTTTTAAGTAGTGTCACCCTCAGCTGCCGCATTCAGTGCAATTTAGTGCTGTTAGATGTTTTCATGTCACATGGTTATAGCTAGGTAGATTAATAGGAACTTCTATCTGGAAATTTCTTTCCTGTTATTGTTCTCCCTGAGCAGTTGATGGCTAAGTTAATTCTCTTTAGTTTTGTCATGCACTAAAGCACACATTGCCAAGCTATGATAAGCTTTACACAGGGGGAAAAAAAAAGCCCTTGTGTCCATCAAAGTCTTAAACTTGCATTTTAAACTTTGGCCTGACCTGATGTGCCATTCAAAGAGCTTCAAAAGATTATTTTTTTAAGAAAGGTTCAATATGTCCCGAGGCTATCGGTTTTGAGTTAAACTGGGTGAAGTAGAAATATTTTACTCATCAGCTTTGCAGTCACAGAGTTTGCCTCAGCTAGAACAAAACTGCTGAGGCATTTAGAGAAAATTAACCCCCCATCCTGGCAGCCAGATGTGACTGGTTTCTGATGAATGCACATGAGTGGGCTGAAAAACCAAGAGACTGTGAAATTCCTGTCAGGTCCGTACAGCGCAGAATGGGCTATTGACTGCTTTCTATATTTCCCTCCATCATTCTTCTTGAACGCTGCCATTAATTTCCTCTCCTACTCTGACTTGGGAATTTAATTTTTTTTTCCTTTTTTCTTTTTTTTTCCCCCTTCCTCCCCCCCTTCCTCTCCTTCNAGAGGCGGCTGCACGGGGCGCTGGCGGCACAGTGGAGGCAGCACGGCCTCTCCATCCAGGCTGGGTTGGCGAGGATCCAGGCAGCCTCTCAGGAGAACGCTCAGAAAATATTAGCTGTGCAGGTAGGTGATTGCAGGGAAGTCGGAAAGATCATTCTGATCTAGATTGAAAAGCAAATGATGGGTAGTGTGATGAAGCATTAAAACCATATCCCATCAGAGTTTTATAAATTTTTAACCTCTTTAATAAACTGGAATTGCATGAAGGATGAATTCAGTAAGTTAGCACATATACCATGCGTAGTTTGAAAAAAAGGGGGAGATTAGATTTATTTCTCACAAACCTTTGAAAAGATTATTATAAATACATTGGATATAAATATTCGAAACATAGAGCGGCATTAGTACTGCTGCTCTGTTGTTTTAGAAAATGTTACTGTGTCTTGTTTTGTGCAAATACTATTTCCATGGTAAACAATATTGTCATATTCACTATTTTCGTGTTTAATTTCTTTAGCAGGAGACTGGTTTTAGAAGTATTACACCTTCCTAACTCAGTTATATGATGACTTTCCCTTATTTGTAAAAAAGCAACACTGGGGGGGCTATGAGATTTAAAAATGGTTTCCAACCATGTATGGTTTCTCATTTTATGACTTGTTCCCTGGATATATATGTTTACTAGCAAAAATAACTACTATATGATATAGTGTGAATGTTCTTTTTGTCTTGTGCTATGGTATCTTATTCATATTTCTGTAAAGCCACTCCTTTCAATCTCTTCCCATAGTTAATGGCCATAACCAGATGGCGTTTGTGAAGGGTTTTTAAAAGATTTAAGTGAAAAATTTCTCTAGACTTACTGCTTGCAAAAGAAGTTATGTTGCTGATGTAACTTTAGCGCAGCGTATTCTTATAGACCTTGTTTTCTAATTTTTAACAGGCTTTGTTGTATGGTTGTGGAGACAATTTTATTACATTTTAATATTATGTAATTGCACTTCACCGTTAATATCTGATGCATTAAAGTAAAAACTAAGTTGAACAAGTTGTAGAATTCCATTAAACTGCATCAGCATCATGGTCTGATTTCAGTATCTCTCTAAGAGGCTTTGTATTTTAAAATTCCAAGTTTCCATATATGTTCCACTTCTAGAAAAGATTTAGAAAATCCTAGTCGTATTAAAATCAGAAAGTCAAGAAAAAATAATTAAAATTAAAATATAATCAGATTTTATACTTTATGAGTGATTTTTAATACTCAATATTACGGATTTTGGGGAGTGTTATATTTGTTAAATATTGCACTGAACTGTGTGCCACTGAAAACAGGTAAGCTGGGAACTGCACTTTTTTTCATTCAAAATTCTCATTTACCATTTGAAATACTGGAAAAGCTCCTTTTTGAATTTTGCAGGGGGATATCTGGGAGGACTTCTGTTCTCTCATGTGTTCAACTACTCCAATAGTGAGTCAAGAACAGAGGTGATCAGTGTGTGGCCCAAAGCTCATGAGTAATAATAGCAGTGACACGGAAGCCACAGGTGGCAGTTAGTTGCCTCACACATGAATCTTTACATTAATCTAATGTTACAGAGTATTTTAATAGCTGTACTGTGAACCTTATACACAATTGAACTCTTATGTCAATAAGAGTCCATGTTACAATGAATGAGGTTTGCAGAAATCCTTCACCCTAGCATAAATTTTTACATACATGCTGTTCATGCTGAGAAGCTGTGTCTGTAAATCTTGTCACCCTGAATAACTCAACTACCTAGAAATGGGCCTAAACTAAGCTTTTAGATGTAAGTCCTGGCAACATTTGGGGATGTTCAGATCCAAGTATCTCAGACCTACCAAAGACAGCATTTTCTTCAAAGTCTAGACAACATTCTGTTCTCTATCCTCTTTCACTATCCATGACATCCTTTTCTGATATTCTGATCCTTTTCTGGTATTCTAATATTCTTGCTAAGTTTTTATGCAGTTTGACTGATAATAACTTATTATTAACATACGGAATAAGGAAAATACATAAAATCGAAATGGAAACCGGTTCAGCTAAGAGCAATTACCAAGGTACACAGAAGAGCATTTCCTTTCAGTAAGATTATATTTTTGTATTTTAGAGGTCTTGGCAGGTATTTATTTACGTATGGACCAGTGTCTTTGTTTTATCTGTGCTAATGCCTGATCAATCTATCCTTCTATCAATTCAGTTCTTATATTGATGACAGTCAGCATAGTGGCATGGACTTCCAAAGTAAAAGCTGGCAGCCATTCCTCTCCCTTCCTTTTCTCTCAGCAAGAAATACCTTGAGTTTGTTCCTAGCATCCGTCTCACATTCAAGTCTGAGGATGAGAACCCGCTGTGCTGAGCAGTGTGAGAGTGTGCAGCAAAACGGTGATTCCCGCTCACGAGAGCTTGCGTCCCTGCAGCTACCTTGACGAGAGCAAACAGGAGCAGGTGAATCACAGAGGAAGAGTGAATTAGAAGAGGCAGTAGATACAGTACATTGGCTGCTTAAGTGTTTTCTAATATTTTACAGAAGCCATGACCTGGGTGAGATCCAAGAGAGACTTGAAAGTAGATAATGGAGGGTTTTTTGCCCTTCTCACCAGGTACTTTTTAACTAGCAACACTCTCCATTTATACACAGCAGCAGTGTTTTGGGAGAATTATGATGTGAAAATCAAGAACTGCCTCAGATTGGAAGACAGATTTGACCAGTGTTTCATCATTACTAGTCTACACTACTAAGCCTGTTTTTAAAAGTCTGCACTTGCCTTCCAATTGCTTCCAGTGCTGCAGATAGACCACAGTGCCTGTAAGACTTTGTGCTTGAGACAGGAGAACTTCGCCTATAATAAGAAGGTGACATTGCCAAAACCATTAATGAGGAGGGTGTTTCCAGTAACAGGTTTTGGTGGAGTTAGTCATTACCTTTAAAAAACATCAAAGAAAGCAAAATCTTAGGAGGGATCCCAGTTAATAGCAAAGTGCTTTTGTTAATGATAATTTGAAAAAAATAGATGCTTGCAATTAAATGTCCCTAAAAGTTTTAAATTAAGAGGAGAGCTTTACCATGACGGCAAGCTCCTTTGGTGTCTTGTCTCTCAAATTCATTTCGGAAAGGATTATATGCAGGGTACCAGTCCCAATTTCTGTTAGCACCAAAGTTGGTACCGATGCCAGAGATTTGCTGTTGGTCATCCACCCTGCTAGTTAAGTGCAGATCTGAGCTCACTGTTAATTCGAAGGTTCCCTCCCTGTCATACTGCTAACGCATGCCCTTGGCCTGAGCATGCCCTTGGGCTGAGCCGACCGGCTTTGGTAATTGTACCGAACTGAGCGGGGATGCTTAGGCTCAGTGCAACACAGGCAGTGTGTCCCCTAGAGCCCATGGCTAATGTACCCAACCCCTTTGGGGGTGCTGCTGTCCCCAGAAGTAGCCTGGCCGTAAGAGGCTGCCGCATGCCAGCACCATCTTAAATGTCCTGGGGCCAGAATCTCTGCTTTGCCATGATCATGCTTAGGGTAGGAAAGGCAAAGAGTCCCTCGTTTACCTCCTCAGCTCTCTGTCCAGCCTTAGCACCGGCTGTACAGGTTTTCGGTCTGCCCGGCCCTACCCAGCAGCAGTGTGCTTCACCAGGGAACACAGTGCCTTCTGGCTGCACCTCCTCCTAGGTCTCTGTTCTGAGAAAGAAGACCAAAAAGCGTTCTTCAGTATGCAGCAGAAATGAGTATATGCTTTCTGAGCTCACACCATGGTTATGTGACTGAAGACATGTTAATATCATCCAAATATGTTGAAATTATCCAAAGCACCAACAATATGAGTGTGAACCATGAAGGCAGAATTATGGGAGTCAACCTCTACTGAATACTAGCTTTTCCCATTTTTTTTGCAAAGGGTTATTGGTCTGTATTGTATGTGGTGACATTACTAGTTTTTTAAAAACAAAATGCCATTTTAATTTTTATTAAGCTCCTTTTGTTTCAATCAAACTTTTAAACATATATTCCCTGTTTTATATCATGATCCTTGTAGCCATTATGCTTTTTCAACATATAATATTTGCTTTGGAAATAGGAATGATCGACTGACTACTTAGTGTCCATGTGTTTTGTGAATATACTTCTGGCAGCAAATGGATTTTTTAAAATTGACCATTTCAGTTGTGACATTAAAAAAGGGGATAAGAGATTCTTCCATAGTAATAGCAAAGAATAAATATGCTGGCAATCGAATCAACTGCTAGAGCAGAGATCAATGACTGAAATTATTTCTACGTTCCATTTTGTCTCTTCATCTATTTCATTTTTTGTAGAGTAAAGTGCAGGACTGTTTCTTGAGCAAAACTATTTCATCTTCATATGCTCTAAGTTTTTTCTAACCCATTTCAAGTTTTAAAAAATCCTTTACTGCTGTCCAATTGCAACCAGTGGCAGAATTTGAGAGATTAGCATTGCAGTGCACAAAGTGCACTAGAAGTGCATTAGAAGTGCATGAGCACTGCTCTGCTCTTCTTTCATTCTGGGAAGTTTACATACATGCTTAATGACTCTGAAAAGAGAATTTGTTTTTATCATGGTAGTCAAGGAAAGTTTTATGAGCTCCATTGTAGATTACACTGACTCTTCACCTAAACTTAATTATCTTAATAGTCAAAGGACTTTCTATGAGGTAGGAGAAGAGCAAAGGCTATTGCTGAAGTCAGTGACAGCTTTTCTTCAAATAAAAGCTCTTCTGGTTGTGGTTTGAAGAACTGTGAAAGATCAATGCGGGGAAAATTTCACCATCACAGTTGGTGTAGTCCATATTCTATAGTTTGCTGGAGGATTTCAGTCTTCAAAAATCCTCCTATTAAATAAATTTTTAATCTGAAAGAAAATAATAAAAGTAATCTCCTTAATTTAGAAAAATCTGATAGAAATGTAAACTCTTTTCTCCCAAAAGTGTACAGGCAAGGTATTTGTTATGTTAATGACTTGTTTTCCCAATAATGTTTTGGAGTTTCAATAACTTGGCTGTTGAGTAAGTTCAATTAGCTATCTAATTGCAAAAATGATATATGATGGCAGGTGTAGCTTTATTTAGGACTGTGGCTGTGCTTTAACACAGACAGTCTTCAATTTAGTCCATCCTTATAAATGATTTACCTTGACTATAGTTATGCCAGAATTATTTTGGAGGCCAAAGTGCTAGCAAAAAGAATAGCATCATTGCTACCCTCATTGTAACCATAAAGCATTTCATATATGCTTTTTCTGACGGTGGCATGACAAAGGTACCTTTTTAAGAAATACAAGATTATTGGCTTATTTTTAATAGATCTGCACCCTTGATAGCCATGCACACCAGTGCAAAGTGATATGAAAATACCTCACCAGAATTTAGAGTTTGGAAATTTCTTATTTGGTAGCAGTTTTACCCATTTTCATTAGGTGGAAATTGCTACATAAGGCACAAAGGAATGATGCCTCTGCCCACTTTGTGTCTCTTTGGCTGCAGAATGCCGTGATTATTTACACATTTTCCACAGTTGTACTGAAGTTGCTTGATTATCCTGAAATCTTAAAAAAAAAATTTTGACAAAGCTGTTGTAGTTCAAAATAATTCCACTGTACCGAACTACACCAGTTTACACTAGAACAGAGTTTTGATCTATTTTATATTGTCTTTATTTGGGCAATTTTGCAGAGGTCAGCAGAGAAAGGACTGTTCTTAACTAAGGCTTTGAAACTTTGCTGAATCTACTGCAGGCAGCTCAGTGGTTACTGCATCTTACCAGAGGCAATGTTTTACTGACTGTGCAAAATCTGTGGTTTTCATGGCACCCTGTTCTACCCCCTTACAGGAAAGAGCCAGTGCAGTTCCACTAAGGCCAGGACCAGCTGCAGTCCTGCGTGTTAAAGGGTTTGCCCTTTTGCTTTCTGTAAACCACTCATTCTTAACTTGCTTTTTAGCTGTCAGACGGTAGTCAATTTAAGTACATCTTTTGTTCTCTAACTTATTAACACAGGTGTGTTATGGTGTCCCTCAGGGCTGACGCTCTCCAAAAACTGTATGCCTTCTCTTTTATTTTTTTCTGTTACGGGTTGAGTTATCACCATTTATGCTGATTACACTCAGTTGTGTCTTTTTTGCCTGCTGATTTCACTTTAGCAGTCTTGCTGTTTCTGCCTTGTCTTGGAGACATATGGGGTTGGATGACAGATAACTTTTCTTAAGGGGACATGGCTACACACCTTTTAATTAGTTGTAAGCTTTTGTATTTAATCACATTTATTCACAGTAACCATTTAAAATAGCAAAGTTAAATTTTGCTGGTTTTATTATTCATTTATAAAATACTTATTTTGTGCAGTTAAAGGGAAATTGAGACCTGGTAATTTTTCTCCTGCTCATGGGGGTAATCCTTCTGAATTGAAAAATTTGTTACTTGGTTAATCAGGTTCTAAAAAACATGGAAATCATCACCCAGTATATAGTTTCTAAATATATATGGCTTTCCTCTCAGATGCTTACGAATTTCGGATAATAACATCTGGAATCCTTCGAAATATGACCTCACATGTTATTTCAATCCTTAAAGTAATTATTTTTGTCTAGATTTTTCTAGATTGAGTTGATGACCCTGACAAGCATTCCCCAAAATCTTTGAATTTACTTATCATGTAGGTGTAGCAGCAAATTACATCTGCCATGGAATAGACACACAAAATGTTCATGACCATTTATTTTGTTGCTGCATGATGAGAGGGACCCTTCTAGTGAGAGAATGCAAAGTAATCTCAAAATAAACCCAATTCGTAGAAGAAATTAGAACCTGCTTAATTTCTTTGCCTCATTTTCATGGTCTGTGATTTTGCTTATCACATGGCAAAATTCTGATGTCTTTATTCTGTCATGATTTCCTTTACTGTTTTTGAAGTGAAGTGCACATATCATTTGGCACAACTCAGTTGCATTTATGTTTTTATGCCACTTATGCCTTAGCACACCAAGCTTCTTATGCTTCGCATAAACTCTTCGTTTTTCAAAGCATCGTGCCCAAAGGCTGATACAACCACAAACATTTCCTGGCATGCATAGGAACACCTACAGTGGCCTTAACTGGCTAATTCTTCTATGGCTTCACTTGACAGTTTCACTATACAAAGGAAGTGTGATATGAAGCAAGTCATTTAGAAATGTGGCTGTCACCTAAAAGCTCAAGTATATAGTAGGAAGATAAAACGGTTCTGCTAGTTGCCCATCAATTATGGAGGCTAGAAGATGGTCTCTGGAAACAAACAGATTAGTCTCATATTTTTAAGATTAACCTGCCCAGGATTGTTGTAGTGATAAATTATTTAGTTTGTTTGCAAGTGTTCATTTTCTATATACGATTTTTGTGCAGAAATATGTACGAGTATTTTGAGTACTAAAAATTGTGACCTAAGAGATAATGGAAGCATGACACCTAATCTAGGAAATTATTCCAAAATTTCTTTTAAAAGAAGAATTCTTAAGAGTTACATTTCTTCCGTGTTCACCACCGCTTACTGGAATCCATCTCTGAATATAACCAGAGTAGCCCTAATTGTCCATTTTCTTACACTTTCTAACATTCACACACAGAAATGTCTTAAGAATTTAAAACGTGCTGACTAATAGAAAGGTATAGATACTTTTTTTAATAATGAAACACAACTTTACAGAATTAAAAGTTTACTACAAGTAACTTGATATCTGACTTTAACTGATGAGACTACTAGACAAACTTCATTTCTCATTGGGCAAAAATTATTCTCCTATTAAAGAGAAGTAAAATCCAGAAATGCAGTCTATGAATTCATATTCTTTCCACCTGTAACTCTAACTTACATTTGTGGGCCAAACACTCAAAGGTCCAGTCAAATCTAAGGAACTGGCAAGCTTATTATCTCTACCGCTTTTATTGTCAGCAGGGCTACTCAAACCAGTAAGGCTTAAAAGACAAGAAGAGACAAACTGCATGACTTCCAGCTTCTTCAAAATTGATCCACTAAGTCATGTCACTGCTACAGCAATCTTTAAGACTCAGATTATTCTCTGTAATCCCTGACAGAGAGATTCAGAGTTTAAAACCTGATGGAATAAAAATGTGCTGAAACACTGTATCATAAATTGAAAAGTTTTCAAAAAACGTGGATGTTGTTGTGCTCAACACCTTTTCCAGAATCTGAAGGCTACTGGATTTCAGTTTCTTGAAGTAGCATAAATTTTACTTTTTACTTAAATAACTAAAATCTGTGTTGAAATGTTCACACAAAATCGGCTGAATTAGGTTTATAGAAATAACTGCAAGCCTAACATTTCTAAATTGAGTACCTTGTTTTTGTAATCTTAATAATTTTCTTTTAAGATCTTTTTTTAAACTTTAATATTTCCAAGAATATAAACCATTATATTGACACCTTGATCATCAGCAGAATTAGTGCCAGTACACTTATCTGCCACTTTAACTAATGGAGTAAATAACAACTGTAGTAGGCTCTCATCTATCTCTTATTCAGTAATTTATTGCTCACCCTTTTTATCTAAGCAAAGTCCCTCCAGCTCATAGTCTCTGCCTTTCCTAGCCCAGTGTCAGTGCTGCATCTCATCCCAGATCAATGTCAGACCTCTCTCCTCCACCTGACTCATTCCCACACTGCTGGACCAGCCATTTCTGCTCTCTCTTCAATCTCTTTTTCCAGCCTTAGTCTCTGGCACTACCTATTAATTTGCATTTTCCTCTGTTGTCTCGTTGCTTCCTCAAGTCCCAGCCTCCATCTTTTTTTCTAACCAGTGGTCTCCTTCTTCCACCTCCAAGCCTCTGAGACCTGCCAATTCATAGAATCATAGAATCATTTTTGTTGGAAGAGACCTTTAAGATCACCAAGTCCAACCGTTAACCTAGCACTGCCAGGTTACAACTAAACCATGTCCTGCAACACTACATCTACACATCATTTAAATATCTCCAGGGATGCCAACTCAACGACTTCCCTGGGCAGCCTGCTCCAATGCTTGACAACACTTTTGGTGAAGAAATTTTTCCTAATATCCAATCTGAACCTCTGCTGGCACAACTTGAGGCCATCTCCTCTTGTCCTGTTACTTGTTACTTGGGAGAAGAGACCAACTCCCACTTCTCTACAACCTCCTTTCAGGTAGTTGTAGAGAGCAATAAGGTCTCCCCTCAGCCTCCTTTTCTCCAGGCTAAACAATCACAGTTCCTTCAGCTGCTCCTCATAAGACTTTTTCTCTAGACCCCTCACCAGCTTTGCTGCCCTTCTCTGAACACGCTCCAGCACCTCAATGTCTTTCTTGTAGTGAGGGGCCCAAAACTGAACACAGTACTCAAAGTGGGGCCTTACCAGTGCTGACTATAGAGGTACAATCACTTCCCTGGTCCTGCTGGCCACACTATTCCTGATACAGGCCAGGATGCTATTGGTCTTCTTGGCCACCTGGGCACACTGCTGGCTCNTCTGTTGCATTGCATAGGGTTGTTGAGACCCAAGTGCAGGACCCGGCACTTGGCCTTGTTGAACCTCATAGCATTGGCTTCGGCCCATCAATCCAGCCTGTCCAGATCCCTCTGTAGAACCTTCCTACCCTCAAGCAGATCAACACTCCTGCCCAGCTTGGTGTTGTCTGCAAACTTAGTGAGGGCACACTTGATCACCTTGTCCAGATCACTGATAAAGATATTAAAGGGAACTGGCCCCAGTACTGAGCTCTGGGGAACACTACTTGTGACTGGCCACCAACTGGATTTAATTCTATTCACCACCACTCTTTGGGCCTGGCCATCTAGCCAGTTTTTAACCCAGCAAAGTGTACTCCCTTCCAAGCCATGAGCAGCCAGTTTCTCCAGGAAAACGCTGTGGGAAACAGTGTCAAAAGCTTTACTAAAGTCTAGGTAGACAACATCCACAACCTTTCCCTCATCCACTAAGTGGGTCACCTTGTCATAGAAGGAGACCAGGTTAGTCAAGCAGGACCTGCCTTTCATAAACCCATGTTGACTGGGCCTGATCACCTGCTTGTCCTGTGTGTGCCATGTGATGGCACTCAGGATGATCTGTTCCATAACCTTCCCCAGCATCAAGGTCAGACTGACAGGCCTGTAGTTCCCTGGATCCTCCTTGCAGCCCTCCTTGTAGATGGGCATCATATTTGCTAACCTCCAGTCAACTGGGTCCTCCCTGGTTAGCCAGGACGGCTGATAAATTTCGACAAGTGGGTCAGTGAGCACTTCCACTGGCTCCCTCATTACCTTTGGGTGGATCCCATTGGGCCCCATAGACTTGAGTGTGTCTAAGTGCTGTAGTAACTCACTAACCGTTTCCTCTTGAATTATGGAGGGTTCATTCTGCTTCTCGTCCCTGTCTTCCAGCTCAGGGCGCTGGGTACCCAGCGAACAACTGGTACCCCATTAAACCCCTATTAAAGACTGGGGCAAAGAAGGCATTAAGTACCTCAGCCTTTTCCTCATCCTTGGTCACTGTGTTTCATCCTGCATCCAATAAAGGATGGAGATTCTCCTTAGTCCTCCTTTTGTTGTTATTGGATTTATAGAAACATTTTTATTGTCCTTTAGAGCAGTAGCCAGATTAAGTTCTAGTTGGGCTCTGGCCCTTCTAATTCTAGCCTCTGCCCTCACCTGACAGACCACTGACAGTTTTCTTTCTCTGCAGCCCAATTGTATCTCCTTGTAAGCCTTCTCCAAATCTAACCATTGCTCTGTTTTGGCTCTTGTGCTGTCACATTCAAATCAAGCAATTTGCTCCTCCTCCAGCATCTACTGGGCAAAATGGAAGCACAGGCAGGACACCTCTATTCTAAGGCCCCTAGACCCAACCCAAATCACAGCAGTCCTGAGATACTACTGCTCGAGAACTCTTACCTATTGCAAGGCTCAGGTTTGTGAAAATATGGTTTTCAGAGTGACTGAGTTCAAGTTGACATTTACCAAGCATGGGTAAAGTGTGTTTTCAGAGCCTCATGGCTATGAAATTTTGTTAGTAGTAGTGTATTACCCATTTCTGTCATTTTTAAAATTAACCAAAAAAATCAAGCATTTGAGCCCAATGCCTAAATTTTGGATAAATTGTTGGGAAAAAAAATATAATGGATACTATAGAAGCAAATACTTGGCAACTTTCATAATACGCAATGCTCTCAGTTCAGGGGAGTCCTTCCTATTATAGAAAAATTAGTTGAAGTGGTTGAAACGCCAGTCATTCAAAATCCAGCAATAATTAATTCAAATTCTTCTTAGCAAAATGAATAGGAATCCTTGATTCTCTTTGCAGAGCTGAGCTGTCTTGGTTTGAGTAAGTTTGTTATGAGTATCTGGGACAATATGGACATACACATTCAAAATGTCTCGAAGTATTTTATTATAGTTCTGTGAAAAGTTTGTGGGGATTTTTTTTCCAGGAAAATGTAGCCATTTCTCATCTGTAATGTTATTTTTCTAAATCATGTTTTGTCCTGATTGGAGCAATGGTGTTGAATAGCAGAAAGGCCATAGTTCTCTTAAGCAGTACTGGCTAAACAAGAGAAAACATAGTTTGAATGTACATTATGTTTCCACCAGCTGTGCTGATAGATACCTGTATAGCAACAGAGCAAACAACCTTCTAAATAGTTCCATTTAATATAAAATGCTATGTTTCGGAGACTTTTACACTAAAATAGCTATACATATTTGGGTACTGTGTTCAAGTTAAAGGCCAAATTATAGGTAACACTGAGTTTTATGATGATGATTCTGTGGCTCATGAATCTGTCTTTTGAGACCTTGGCCAAATATGACAAACCTCTCAAAGGTCAATCATTTGGATCACAAGATTCCCTTCATAAGTAAAACCAGAACAGGTTTGCATGTGCTTAACTCCTTCAGCAAGCCAATGGTAGTTTTTAATGATAAGAGAATACAGCAATAAGCTGACAAGCAAGATGGTTATTCAGTTGTTATGTGTCAAAAAGAAAAGGAAATGACACTTCATAGATTTGCTTTTCCAGCAATTGACAGAAGCCTTCAGTGTATAATTAAGAAAAGTTAAATAAAGCCCATTTTTAGGAAGACAAGATTAAGGATAGGATTTATGAAGTTATACTGTTGCCAAATGAGCAAATGCTTAGCTCTGGTTTTATAAGTAAAAACTAAGGAATTAATTTTCTTTATCCAGTACAGTGAGTAAAGAATCAGAAAAGTGACATTTTAAATTAATGATTCAACCTTGCAACATCACTTTGGGCTATCTGAAGTTTAGTAACCTCCTTCTACCCATTTTAAACATATATCAAAACACAGGTTTAATGATGAACTGTTTACATGTTGAAAGCTCCTTTTTGGCAGCTCTTCTGTTTTTATCATCACCTGAATTAATTATGGTAGTTCAGAACATCTCTAGTAAACACGCTGATATATCATAGATTATAAACTCATCTACTGAACTCTTAACCATGGTTGCAAAGTAGATTATTTTATTTAAAGACAGCAGTTTAAAAATTTAGACATTTAATTTAATTATCTTCTCCCAGAAGTATAAGAAGAAATCAGAATCCTAGTGCGAATAGCATTATACTTGCATAAGAAAACTTACAGGAGCATTTTTGCCTCAAACTCAGTAATTTTAGTTATAATCACTAACTATGTTTTTGTTTTACAGAACCAGTATGATTTGGAAAAAGAATAAAATTGCTTTTAAAGTACAAAAATAATTATGAACCACTTGAAATGTAATGTCTGTATTTTATTTCTCATCAGAATTCATTAGTGTGTAACATCAATAATTTAGCCCATCATTTGCCAACACTGACTTGGCTCAGTAGTTCAATCATGTAACCCTGTAAACTCACTTTCCATTAAAATGAATGTTGCTGACAAAGGATAACTAAAGAGATACTTCATTTATTAGCTAAAGAGATACTTCATTTATCAACATTTTTAAATTAGGAGTTTGGGACCACAGACACTTAGCTGGATAAATTATTCAAAGGAATCTTTGCATTAGGCCTAAAGATGTTTGTAGAATCAAATACAATGTTATCCAGAATTATAACTGCCTTTCATTTGTGTAACATGTAATTCACAGTATACTATTCCAGAAACCAACAGAGCCACCTGCAGAGAATCAAATGACCTACTGGAATGAAATCCTGACTGTCATGTGCAAAATTATAAAATGTGTAATAGTTATCCAGTATTTTGATTGACTCAATCAAGCATTTCCCATGGAAAACTCCTTACAAGAAACTTCTTGCAACAGGCACTATAATCTTCCAAAGTAACACCTGAGGTATTAAATGCTTTACATTATTTTACTATGAGCAGCTTCTTCAAATCTAGTCATTATATTCTCCAAACGCATCCTTTAAAAATATTCAGGTTTCAGGTGCGATGTCTCAGCTTGTTGCTTCTCCAGCCCTTTTCCTAGAGACCTATTCTTTCTTACCAGGATACTGCCTTCATTTTCTAAATTTCAGTCTTTTTTTTTTTTTTCTTTTGCTAACATATTACAACTTGTATATAAACATTTCTTTTTTGGAATAAACAGGAACCTGAAGCATGTGAGGACAAAGTTAGGAATAAGATAAAAACCTCTCATATCATGTCTTTTGCCTATGCCTATGCCTATGGAGATAGAACTGGAAATCAAATCCTTCCTGAGGACAAATCAGTCAACATCTGTCACAGGATTGACATAATATGGCTGTCATCTGACTGCGTACTCTGGAGGGTTGCTGCTAGTGGTACAGAAGCAACCAATTAAGGACATGAGCAGAAAACAAAGAAAAATGTTACAGTACCAGTTTGGTGCAATCCATGACATTACTGTCCAATTCCCCGTACTCTTTTCTATCTATCTAGGTAGAGTGTATATGGTTTCTCCAGAGAGTATTGCCATCTTTATCCCTTTCTCAAAATTTGGGTTGGAGATATTCTTAACCTAGAGACAAGAACCACTCCTCCTTTGAGCGCTGTTCCGAGCAAATGCTGTTACAATCTCTGTGCTCATAGGCTGTTATAAATACATTCTTATGATACTCCAGTCTGAAGAGTGAGTGATCCAATTTAGGTCTTCATTTGCAAGTGTTCGCATAAAAAGTATTTTTTCTGAAGTGAATGGGATATTTCTCTGAGCTCGAGCACTGTGTTAACTGAGTAGGTATGTGGTAGCAGAGCAGAAATCTGTATTTGAGACAAAAGAAAAGAAGCTACTATTGGCTAATTCAGGGGACTGAGGAGCTTTGTACAAGGAAATCTTTTTGGTAAATTTTTCTCTTTTTTGTGAGCGGAGAATGGGGTGGAAAGGATTATGGCTTAGAGAACTACATGGTTCTTAGGAATAATTTTGAAGAAAATGAGAACAGAAACATTCTCTTTTAATAGTGCTGCATTTCTCATTCCCATAATATTCAGCTTTGCTACAAGGGTATGAAATCTGTATCATCACTTGACTCAGCATCAGTTTTGGTGCTCCTACTGGCACTGGAGCAATAAGCTGGGAGTTAAAGACTCAGGAAGAGCAGTTTCTTTCTTACACTTAACTCTCCTCCAAAACTCTGATGGGTCACAACAGTTTCACTGAGTTGCTTTAGTATGCCAGCTCGTCACAGCTATCATGGAATTTTACTGAAGTGTTTTAGTTATCTATAATACCTCCAGAAAATCCTCCTTTTCATTTGGCACAGATTTTTCAAAGCTAGAAGTTTTAGTTTTATTACTATTTCTAAAATAAGAAAATTAAAGTGTACACCAAACAAGGAGATTTTTAATGCTATGCGTTACTCCAATTAACCTTTAGGGACTAAGAAATCTTGCTAAACAAAAAAAACATTCTTAAAACTGGTCCCATTGATGAAGTTAGGTTGACTTCCTTAGATACAGGACTGCGTTCGTCAAGGTGCAGGCAGAACAATCTGAATCAATATACACACTCTCACTATCTTGCCTTGTAGTGTAACTTTTATTCTACGGGATAAAATGGCATCTGCATTTTAAAAGTAAGTGTTGTGGTGATAGTTTTGTTATAATCTTGGCAGTCTAAGAATGTAAACAAGGCAGATTTTGTAAGGTAAGGCACTATCTTTTATTAGACTGGAAAAAAAAGACAAGCTTTTGAGTACACAAGTCCTTCCTGTTAGCATCATTTCTTGTATCTCTGATAATGATCTGAGAAGGTGTTGAGGATTATGTTCTCAGTTTCAGTGACTGATTCAGTTCATTGATAATCTAACTATCACTCAGTTTAAAAAGTATATATATAATTATGCAGCAAAGACTTCCACCTGTATTCCGGTCTTTCTTAGATCTTAATATCTTACTTAACTTACTGTAATAATAATTCTCTACATTCTGTAGTGACTCCTTTGGTCTATACAGATGATGAGTCTAACCACTGCTGGTGTTATATTATTACATTTCTTTTCCATTTATTTCTCGTTCTTTTTAATTCCTACTTCTTTCTTTTTAACAGGTGAAGTCTAAAAGATAGGGAAAATTTAGAGGAGATGAGGAAGGAAACAATTGGGCTAGATAGGTCAGATTAGGATTTGAGATTAGCAATCTAAAACACAATGATGCAATCATCTGAAATAATTTATAGTTTTTCACTGGTTTCTCTAATTTTCTCAGTTCCATATGTCTTAAGGATAAAAAGCCATTTGTCTTCTTTCTTCCATTCATCATCAAAGAGCTGAGATTTTCCTGAATATAGAACATCAGAATTTTTCATTCCTTTATGGTCCCTCAAACAGCATATAATTCTGGAGCTCAATCTGTAATAGCTTGACAGTGTCAGTGTCACCCTGACAGATACATTGCTGCCCAGTAACCATTCAGGTTGAGATGTCATGCACTTTAGCTTCACCAGTATGATTTCTGCCTTACCAAGACCGACATCCATGAAAGTGGTCTGTTTGAGCTGCCATCTGATTTGGAATAATTTAAGAAACCCTTTAAATATACTTGTGTCTTTAAATAGCACTTTCCTATTAGGGAATACTGTAGATTTTTCTTTTTCAAAACCAAAATAATTTTTTATTGCAGCATATTAGTGGCAGAAGTACAAATTACTTTGGAGTCAAATCAACGTCCTTTGGGAGGAATAGAAGTCTATGAGGGGTGTGTGGATGCCCTCCGAAGCAGGATTTCCGGTTTTCTGTCCTTCTTGTATGATGGAGGCAGCTGCAGTCTTGGACACTAAAGTCTTTGGGGACATGATGGAAAGAAACTTGAGTGAGCTACTCCATGACTTTCCCCCTTCTTGCCACACTCAGCTTTGAGTAGTACAAGTTGTCTTTCTGACTGCTCAGTCCTACAGAGAGGCTTTAACATCTCTTTTCAGAGACTATGAATGAATTTTCAAAATTTTATGTGGCTATATAGCTCTTCTAGCTGTTTCCAGGTTAATGCAAAATCTTTCTTTCTTGAGTTTCCATGTGTGCTGCAGGGACAACAAGAGAAATATCTGAAACTGTCGCAACTCAGAAGTATGATCCTGAGATTACGGGCAGGTCGTCTGAGATATAGGAATTCTTTCTGAAACACGGGAAACTGGCAAAAATTCTCTTCTGTCCATTCTCATCTGTCTATTCTGAGATAGGAAAATGTTAGGAAGCAATATCGCCCATGTTTGTTCTGCCTTTATACTCTTCCCTACATAACCTTTCGTCATGACCATTGCTGGGAACAAAACGGTAGGTTAGATGGACCATTGGTTTTACTCTACATTGCAGTTCATATGTTACGGTGTTACGGAAAAATGAACCTCAGCGCTAATGTTGCTGGCTTCTAAGGCAATATATGCATTTTCCAATTTGACATTGACATTTTATTTATATCCGTATTATTATTCCTATGTTTATCTGTATAGTTTTCTGATTATCTTGCTGATTTACTAGATCTTCCCATATTTCAGATATTCTGCATCTGCATCAAAAGGTGGTTTGCAACTGTTACCTTTTTTCCCCTCAGGAAGCACATGAAATTATTTCTTTTTGAGGAACTATTTTCTAAGTAATTTTAAAATTTACCATATGAGACAACAAGTTTGTACAAAATGTGAATCATAACTGGATATGTACCACATCTAGGAAGAAGCTGATGCTCCCAGAGTTAATTTTAAAATACTTCCAAGTTATGATACTCATTGAACAATAATATTTTGCACATCTAAGCTAAAAAGTTTGAGGATAAATCTCACAAGAAATTGAGCTTCAAGTACTGTTTAGGCAATTATTATTTGACTTTAGGCACGATGTTTCAAAACAGGAATTTACATGGCCAAAGTTCATTCCCTGTTCTTTTTTTCCATTCTTTCCTCCAGCAAATGAGTCCTCTTACACCTCCACGGAGGAAGATTCTTACAAAATAGTTTTCATCAGTAAAAGAATCAAGTTATTCACCTCTTAAAAGTTTTGCAGTCTAGCTCAGACATATATCCACATGTCATATCTTGCTGTTCCTGCAATATGTTAGGTAGAACAGCTGACAAATGAAAAGATGGTAAGGGCTATTAAGGACTCAGGGCCTGTTTTTGGTAGTTTTCTGTGTTTAAAATCCATTAGTTTCATTAAAGTTACACCTAATTTATGTCTGTGTGAAAATCAAGCATTAAGTTTGCCTTGTATTTTTATTCTTTATTTCTAATGATTTGAGAGCTGATAGTATATGATACTGTCAGACTAATGGAGCAAATTGAAGATGAGTGACCATATTTTATGTCATTGTATATTTACAATAAATATTTTCAGTTTCTAAAATTAAATAATGAAAAAAAAATTTCACTGAAACACTAATAAAGCACATGACTGTCATAAACTTAATTTACTTAGTACATTGTAAAATGCAGCTTCCTTCCTAACAAGCTGAACTTTTTTAGGGAAAGGAGTGGAAATTTTCCTATGACCCAGTGCTTCATAAACATGTGGTCACAATGGCAACTAGAATAAAATGAAGCACTTCCTCCGTAACAGTTCTGGTGAGAATCAAATTGTTGTCCCACTGAAGTCTACAGCCTAATTTGAGAATTCATTTTACATGAATGTAATCCATTGATTTAAATCATTCGTGGAAATGAGGTCAGAGATATAAGGTACAGTTTGTTGGGTTTTTTTTTATTTCAGGAGTGACAGAATATATCCATAGCTCTCAGTTTTCAGTTAATGGGAACCCAGATGCGTGCTAACCTTGGCCTTAGACAAACATATCAGTATCATTTTGTCAATGAGCCAGCACAGAAAATTTTCCTTTAAGACAATTCAATCTGATCTTAAATGTTTTATTAAATCTATTTTAAAATCAAGTTAGTGTCATTAATAAACTATCATTTGATGATTAGTTTTCCCATTTGTAAACATTAGTTATTAAAAATGACATTCAGCAAAATTTACAATATATCTTAATATTACCTTCATTTTATTACTAAAAGACAGTACATCGGGTCCAAATAAAAGGTATCGATACTTCAGACAAGATTGTTCTGGTGGTGGCTGTTTTAATGATACAAGAAACCCAACTGAATTGTTGCACTGCACTCAATTCCAGAGCATCTTTAGAAACAAGAACACCAAGAAAAATGGCACTGGTTCCAATGCTAGCTTCTTTACTGAGTGCAAACTTCAGCAAAATCTTGGAAAGTCAAATCAGTAAGTCAGTGAAATAATCTGACCACTCCCTCTTCCTTTTCTGTCACCTTTCTTAAGTTTTGTCCATTTAGATATTTCATCCCAAATTTCATTACTAGTGTATTTGGCTACAGCACCATTACACTCATGACTTTCTCAGGGATGGTGGCCCAGTGCATTTACTTTCAATTTTCATTTACTTTTCTCTCCCTACATCCACATGCATACAACACATTCTTATACTCTTGAGAACACCTCTCTAACGGACTGCACTGCTGCGAATAGTCCCCAGGTTACTCCAGACACACTGAATGAAAAACACACACAAACAATAATTAGAGCATTAGAGTGTGGAGAAGGGGCCCAGAAAGGCTCATCCTTTTGTGCTAGTTGGCCTCAGGGTCAGTAAAGAGGCTCCGGCCCTGGTTTATTTAGCAGACATAATGTTGCCAATGTTTGCCAAAACATGTTTTTCAGACTTTATGTTGTCACAGAAAAGGACAGGGAATTGCTGAGTATGAGTGTTAATGGGTGGATCATACACATTCTGGTTTTCCTCTTTGAATTTTAATTCTTGCTGAGTACTGAATGCCCCTTTGAAAAACCATAGACTCATAGAATGGTTTAGGTTGGAAAGGACCTTGAAGATCATCAAGTTCCAACCCCCCTGCCATGGACAGGGACACCTACCTCTAGACCAGGTTGCTCAAAGCCCCATCCAACCTGTCCTTGACCGCTTCTAGGGATGGGCCCTCCACAACTTCCCTGGGCAACCTCTTCCAGTGTCTCACCAGCTGCACAGCAAAGAATTTCTTCTGAATATGTAAACTCAATCTACCCTCTCCCAGTTTGAAGACATTACCCCTTGTCCTGTCATTACACTCCTTGATTAAGAGTCCCTCCCCATCTTTCCTGTAGGCCCTCTTTTAGGTACTGGAAGGCTGCTGTAAGGTCTCCCTGGATCCTTCTCTTCTCCAGGCTAAACAGCCCCAACTCTCTCAGCCTGGCTTCATAGTATAGGTGCTCCGGCCCTCTGATCGTCTTTGTGGCCCTCTTCTGTACTCAGTCCAACAGGTCCATGTCCTTCTTACGTTGGGGTCTCCAAAGCTGGATGCAGCACTCCAGGTGGGGTCTCATGAGAACGGAGTAGAGGGGCAGAATCACCTCCCTCGACCTGCTGGCCATGCTTCTTTTGATGCAGCCCAGGATACTGTCGGCTTTCTGGGCTGCGAGAGCACACAGTTGGCTCACGTTGAGCATGTCATCCACCAGTACCCGCAGGTCCTTCTTGGCAGGGCTGCTCTCAATCTCATCATCCTCCAGCTTGTATTTGTGCATAGGATTGGCACAACCCATGAATGTGAAGAAATAATGTAAGGATGATGCTGAGGAAAAACAAGATATGATGAAGGAATGAATGAAGAGACCCTTCCAGAGCAACTTTTTAATGCGTAGCATGCTTTGTATAGAAAGCAGGCTATTGCCAGGGCTTTTTTATGTTGCAGGTCTTACATCAGACATCCATACACATTAAGCTGTATCTTTAAATGTGTATAAAACCTGTTAAAAGCTGGACCACTTTCCCAATTACATATTTATTAATTGTGCTGTACCCCATAAGATTAATAATGCAGAAGGTACTCATTTGGACATCTGCATTTCTTTGTGGTTTCTTTGTCTATATATCAACCTGGTCACGTTTGGCTGCTTAAGTTGAATTATCTCAAGAAGAGTGGTAGATATGGCCTACTCAGGCCGGTGTCTAGCCTCAGAAGAGGACCCCAGCTGCTATAATCTGAGCAGTGGTCCTTCTTCATTCAGCCAGGTTCTAGAGAAGAGCAAGACAGACACATACACATACTTAGTATTTCATATTGACTGACTTTAAGAACCTCTCTGCTCACCCCGCAGAGTCTGTATTTGTCCTTCTGAGACTGGCTCTATAAGGAGTCTAGATGCTTAAGTCCAGTTCTCTAAATCATACCATTAAGCTTCCCACATAAGCAGCATCTCATGAACTCACCTTAGTGGCTGGCTGTTAAGCCAAACTGTTCTGAATTGTTTGCCAGTAGTTATCTTGGAACTTGTTTTTGTATTTTTAAGAATGCAAGACTTAGCTAAATAAGTACAATCATCACAGGGGCAGGCAACTTGTTTTAATTTTTAAACATTAAGTATAAGTTTATAAGCAACATGAAACAAATAAATAACAGCTAATTGTAACGCACAAATGACCTCAAGAGAAGCCAGTTATGCATTCCTTTGCTTCAGTGAAGGTAGCATGGGCATTTTCATAAACAACTCCGTTTTTATTAGGGTAACAGTTACCAGTACTGGGTTGCCTCGGTGTGATCTAGTGAAGACTCCAAGTCTAGTGAAGTTCAAGATTCTCCTGACAAGTCTGGAAAGAGTCAGAGACTTAAAAAGTGGCCTAGGACCTCTGTGGAGGAAGTTTCCTCAGAGGAGGCCTTCTTGTAATTTTCTTACACCTGAGTCTTTTTCTTGTTGAAATAATCTCTTGCATGGTAATCTCTTGCACCACATCCCAGGCCTACCTG
>VZSZ01004928.1:198334-213025 GCA_013398815.1 Ibidorhyncha struthersii
CTTTGATACGTCACTTTATCAATGCAAGTTTGTCATTCTGAGCTAAAGTTTTCAGTCTTATGTATTAGGTAAATAAAGACCAAACAAAAATGGACACAGCTTACTTCCAGGGACAGATTTTCAAATACAGAAAACATTGTCTGAATTTTCCATGGATTTCTGAGAAGATCATGACAGAATTTTCGAAGGAGTAATTTTTTGGTTGAAGTTACCAAGACCATAGGTATTCTCAGATGATGATGATTAATTTAAATGAATCTGGATCAGGCCCTGCAGTGAACTTTAGGAAATACAGTAAGCTCCCTTTATTGCATTAAGTGATAACTTAGCTATTTAGGAAAGGACATAATTGTCACGAGATGGAAGAATCGCTTACATAGCAGTTTGACTCCCTGTTACAGTCGTTCAGATCTAAACAGCATTACACAGGGATTTTTGACAGAGAAGAGAAGAAGGTAAGAGAAGAACCAGTGTGATTTATGGAAAATAGAACAGGTTCACCCATTTCCTGGCTATGGTCATTAACAGTGGTATAACTGTGCATAATCATTGGTCCCATTCCTAGTGTACATTCCTAGAGGCTGACTAAACTTTGCATCTGCATAGAAATTAAGATGCAAATATGAGTTGTGTTCATTGGTATGACTAGTGTAAAGTAAACAAAGGGTATTTCTATTGTATATTTAAGGTTGAGAAACCTATTTTGTGAACAGCATGCTATCATCAAAGACTTCACAGTTATTAAGTAACTGCAAAAGGACATGGTCAGGTCAATGATGGGTAAGGAAAAAGGCACATATAAAGAGCACAGCAGTGTTGGGATACTGATAGGCACTTGTGGTTGTCCCCACCTGGAAAACTGCAATAATTCTCTCTGTATCACGATTCCTGTGATTTAAAACAAAACACAAGTGTTGCGTGCGGGGGAAAGAGGGGCTGAATACCAAGCAGTAATTTTAGGATGAAGAATATAGAAAAGTCAGAGCAAAATGGATGATTTAATTTCTCATCATTATTCTACTGAAGAATTAAATTTGCAAGGTCATGTTGCGGCTTATTCAGTCAGAGGCATATCAGTGAAGGTAACTGGATTCAGATGAGTTCCCATCCAAGAGATATTTAAAGAAGCGACTGTTCTCTAAATATATGTACAAAACAGCGTTGTCTACACTCGCGTTGCATATTAAACCAAAGCTTGGCTTCCTGGAGTTAAAGGACCTTATTTTAGGTTCTTAACAAAAAACTGACCCAAGTTCTGAGATCCACCTTCCCAGATTTACTTTACGAGATTACAGTGTATTTCATTTGCTATGGTTTCCATGTGCTTTAGTCCTTTTTTTCATCTTAAAATTCTCTACCAATACCTGTAACAGCAGAAATGTGCTTTATATAATTCCCAAGCCTCACTAATACACAGTCATAGCAGTACAGACACGTAAAATACTGGTTACCTGTAATCAGGCCTATGCATTTGCTGAAAATAATAGATAAGTATTTTCTGTAATTCATGTATTTAACTGTATTTCAGGTGTGTTTACAATCAAATTTGGGAAGGAAAATTCAGAATACGGAAGAAAGGAAAGAAGGGGAGGGGAATTACTGTAGAAAAAATCTTATTGATTAATTTTTGAAAAAAATGTACTGTAGGTTATTTTCAGGTGTTAATAAATTTTCCCGATTAACATTTACCTTTTTATTTTATTAGTTTTCTTGACCCCTTAATTGAACTGCAGAGAAAGATATCATGTTAGATTTTTGAACTACCAGAGAAATGTCTGTCAGCTGGTTTTGATTGAATTTGTTATTAACAGCTGACAGCCTTAGCTTTAGGAATCCAACTGTGATTCGTAAAAATGAGCACTCAGGTTTTTCTTTTAGCCAAACCCCTAATTTTCAGAGTCTTAAATGATTCAGTTCTTCCTTTTTCTTTTTCTTTTTTTTTTCCAAAATGTATCCAGAGCTGCTGGGACAAGAGCAGTCTGGGCACTAACAATATGTAGACAACACCCAGATTTTTATCTTCTTTCACAGGGAGAAGCATTTCAAAACCAGATTCAGATTAGCCTCTGAATGAAAAGCAGAATCTATGTAACATTGAAACAGGTAGGAGGGAAAGTATCCTGTTATACCCTCATATGGTTAAAACAATGTACAGGTTTAGGATATTTTGTGGAAAATAATATACAAATAGACATGACAGGAAAATATGGTTATTTCTGTAATGGGGCAGAAAATATCCCACCTTTTCTTGTGTAACACACCTGTGATTCAGCTATCCAAATATTCATGAGCCTCAGGACTGATTATTCAGGAAACATCTGGGAAAGAACGCAGTCTAGAGCATGCACTTTTGCACATCCTATAAGCTTCAAGAACCTCTTACATTTTTATCTAGAACAGGTGAGCTTCTGCCCTGTCCCACACATAGCCTCTTTCCGCCCAAATCTGTGTGTCACTACATTGACGTGCAGAAAAAGTTTTTTGCTTTTGGAAAGTGGTGTTTGATCAAACAGACAATTTGAAATATTTACAGAAACACACTGGGCAATAAATCCTGTTTTTCAAATCTGATGCTGATTTGTGAAGCCATCATATGAGACTTCCCTGCCCTTTCTCTTAAACCCACTCCTTAAATCCCATGTGTCTTAATTGTAAGGATCCTTCGTGGCTCAGCTGGTCCATGTGTGCACTGTATTTCATCTACTGCATCTCTGCGGGCTAATCTTTTTAGCACAGGGCCTCAGACCTTTGCCATAGGTCTCTTTTTGTATGTTGTAGCACATGTGAAGCACATACTGTAAATTAAAAATTATAAGAAGCATACTGGGCAAAATTAAGATCCTGTGAAAGCCATAAACCATTGGAGTGGCTTATTAGAGGCCAGCTCAGTACCCGAAATGCAAATTTAATACAAAACCATAAACAGCATCCTAGTACTGCTTTTATCAACTGGACTCTATTATTCTAAAGATACAACTTTTAGAAAATCAAGATAAAACAGATGGGAAACGGGTACATAGGTTGAACTCCAAACACTAGAGAAGTATTCATGACCCTAAAATGGGGGCAAAAAGACTTTTTATTTGTGAGAAAAGGCTGGCTGACAGCAGTATTCTGGCTCAACGGGGTTTGGGGCTTTCCCTTGTCAAGGTCAGACAAACATTTAGCAAATAGCTTTGAAAAATAAGAAGTTGTGAAGGACACACAAAACAGAATTATTCCACTTCTTCAAACACCACATGTATTGTGAAATTTAGCTTGCCAAAGATGAGGCATCAATTTTATAAGATTACTTGGTGTAAAAATTTTAATCTTAAAACATTATACCCATTTGGTCTCATATATACGGCAATCTGGCTTTTTATTTCTTTTAAAGAAAAATGAAAACATTGAAGTGGGGTTATAACAGCTTCTTTAATTTTTTTCCCTGTATTCTAAATTATGCTTATTCACCCATACATTCCCTCTCTGAGTATTCATTTAGAAGGAAGGTTTTGCAATAGTCACATTTAATTTATCAGGGTGCAATAATTTGTGTTTCCCAATCATCTTGCAGACTTTGGTTCATTATACTATTGTTTCACATGAGTAAGTTAGCAAAGTTTGGATTGATTGACTCTAATTAACTAAAACTGGTTCCAGGCTGTGCATCTATTGTCATGGTAGCTAGCCACAAAGCCCCAAACTGTTCAGTAATGGCAATATAACGTACTATCGATATGAAAACTCCAGCAAATGTTTAATGTTGGGCTTGTCAGAAAACGAAAAAAAGCAATAGTGGAGGAGGGAGAAAGGGACATTAGGACAAGCATGTCTCAGAAGGCTTGGGGGAAACGCAGCCTTCCAGAGCTGCTGGTGCCCTAATCTCTTCACTTATTGTCATCTGGGCCTCCAACATGGAAAGAAATGCAAGCCAAGCTGGAGACGCGCTCACTGTTCTGTAAAAGAAAAATACACATTTTTTTTTGTTTAAAAAACCTCAAAATGGACCCAAAACTCTAGGTTAAGCTCAGACCTCCTAGAATAATGTATATGGGCTTCTCCCTCTGCATATTTTAAAGGCAAAAGTCTTTTTTCTTGGTTTTGTTAGTCCACTTGCATGATGTCTGAATCTATTTTCGTTTTACTGCCATCAAGAGAATCCAACTGACTATTAAATGTATCCCCTTACACGTGACACTGGAGAACCAGCTGCATTGAAAGCTTAGGATAGCAAGCAAATATTCCTCTCTTGACTTGTTCTTCAGTCTTTCTGAAATTAAGCAAAAGCTATGAGGAATTCAGACGATGAGCTGCCTCTGCTGGCAGTGGTGTGCAGCACCTTGGCACATCCAGAACGTGCAAGTCTGAAAGAGTAAGAGCTTTATACCATCTTTATACCATAGGCTGTCTGCTCTTCCAGAGATGTGTCACCTGGAATATCAGCCTCTGTATATCATTACATGGAGAATTATAGTAAGGAAAACACTCTCTGGAGTGCCGATGTCAAGCACAAAAGCTCAGAAACGCCAGGACTGGTTCCCTTTGCCTTACCTGCCTGCGTAACTGCATTGCTGCAGCCCCCAATGTCTTGCTTGGGAGCTATTTCTAAGACAAGACCTGTGGCAGTCAGTGTTTACTACTCCCAAGGAGTGATTCCTTACTGTGATGTTTAGTCCTTACTGTGCAATGTGGGGCTGTCTTCCCTATTTTCAAAGCGTGTGATTCAAACCATGATTCAAGCTCAGATATGCCATTCATTTCTAATTTTTCTATGTCCTGTAACTGCAGGATGTGTCATAACTCCACTCTTCATCATGGGGAGTGCAGTCTCCCTGTTACAGACGCTCTTTGTCCCAACCTCACACTATTTGCAGCACATGCAGACTGCATTCGAGCAGAGCCGGTTTCACCCTGTGGTACCCTGCTGCCCTTGGGGCCATGCAGGAGGGTCACCCCACCGCCCACTGGGTTCCAGCCCCCCTGTAGATGGCAGCAGCCAAGAACTGACCCCCCTGCAATGGCAGCCTGGCTGCCTCTTGTCTCCAGCCTTTAGTCAGGCAAATATCTTTTGCATTCCCTTTTGCCAAAATAAGGACTTGGATTTTTATGGCACGACCGGTCTCAACCTTTAACACAAATAGGCACTAGGGCGAGTGGCACCTGTAATTTCTCCAAAGCGGCACAACTCGTCACGGGCTGTTTCCAAGAAGCTGTAGTTTCATTTCTTCCCCAGCCTGGACGGAGGGATTGAGAGGAAGGCTCGCAGGTAGGAGCTGCAGGGGGCCCTTTGGTCCTGTTGGGCGCACGCACGCAGCTCTCATCAACTTCGGTGCAATTTACGTCCCTGGGAGTGATGGAATTGGGTCCCGGAGCCTGGTGCCGGCCCCGCTCTGACTCGCTTTGCGCCTCTGGGCGAGTCATTTAACACCAGGCTGTGATACCTCTCATTGAACTACACATTACACCAAAAAGGGTCTCGTGGAAGTCAATGGAGCTACTTGTGGAGCGCTTGTACTTAGTAAGTGTGTCACAATCTGGCCTTCGCTTAAGGTTCCCCTTTTATAGGAAATTACAGACTCATTTCCAAGGTTGTGGGGCTTAATTAGTTTATGTTTGCAAAACACATCTTATTGCTGGTGAAAGGGAATAACCATTATTACGATGATGATGTGTTCAGTGCATGGCAAGGTCTTGGGTCTGTCTAGGCTTTGCTTCATTTATTCTGTATAAAATAAAAAAAAAAAGTCCTTCCTTTGCAATCATTTGAAAACCTATTTCTAGGAATGGCGCACTCATTCTTCTGTCAGAAGTGTTAGGGAAAAAAAAAAAACCACAAAGTCTTCTTGGGCAAAGTTCCCTGGAGAATGAGCCGGGGATACAAACCCAGTCGCTGCTGCAGGGTGATGGGGACTGACCAGCCGTAGCAAAGCTGTGATACATCTGTGGTTCGGATTGACTTGTTGGGTGACACTTTCCCGAACATAAACACCATTCCCTTTCCCCAAATCAGGATGTATTCTTTTTTTTTTAACCCTAACATGTATCATACCTTTAAAATTTGGCGTTAGCAAACAGTTTGTTTTTTCGTCAGCTGTAATCGTTTTTTTTTAATTCTGTTTTTTGTTGGGGTTTTTTGTTTTTTTAATCCAAGTATGGTTCTCATGGTGTAGTAAATGACATTAGGCTTTTGTAAATTCTTGCAGAATATAACAGATCATTGGTTTTATAACACAGTCACTGCTTTTGCATTCTGATGAGATTATTAGTAGCAGCCTAGAATACAACATCCCTGCATACTGTTAGTTAAAAAAAATAAAAGTTTACTAAATGGTCTCTTGTCAACTGTATCTGAAAATCATTATAGTTTCTCTGGTTTCCTTTACATGGTGGGCTTCTTCTGTGAGCTGGTGGGTTACATCAGTATGAAGTTACAGAATTATTGTAGAGATGCTGTTTATTTCTCATAGCTCAGTTTGTTTTTCTACAGAAAAACAGTTTTTTAACTATTTATAAATTGGTTGTAAAAATTGTTCACATGCCCAGACATGCAATATGGTATCTGAGCTCAGTAAATATATTTTTCCTTTCATATTTTAACTGCAATTACATTAGACATTTTTATCTCCTGTCAAAGCAAATACAAATCAAGCCGTTTTCTGATCTTTTCACACATCCTGTCTTGCAGCCCTAAGGCAGTTTCATTTGCCAATGAAGACACGAACCATCTGATCTTTTCAGGCCAAATTCCCTCTCTTCCACCCTGCATTGCAGCTCCCCGTTGTAGGTCCAACGCGTGCCTCCCCCCGACTGAGAGCTGGTGACCCACATGCAGCACCGACGTGGGGCCACGCTTCAGACCCTGCTCACCGGGCAGAGGGGGAGGGAGAATTTAAGCTTGAGTATATTTTTAAAAGGCTAAAACCGCTGGGATTAAAAGCTGGCTACTGATATGCAGCATTTTTGTCTGCTTCCATACTGTTATTAACATACATCTGTATTAACACCATGACAGTCCACCCTACAAATTGATACAATACCAAATAAAGAGCCTGCACTGTGCATTGTAATGACTCTACAGGAGCCATTACATCTGATATAGTCAATATTATACATTTTTTAAAAATGTATGAATGCATATTTAACTGAGAGATCTGATCTGCTCCAGCAGTTCTGGTCTATCAGAAACATAATGTGCATTTTAAAAAACTGCTTGCATACATTTTACATTTTTACCTGAGAAGCCGAACATGAGGTCACATATAAACATTTTATTTTCTACACCTGCCCATGACTTGTTTGTTCCAAAACAAAACAAAAACTAGTGGGAAAGCTGATGAAGCCCTGGCTCCATTGCTGGTCCGTCTCACCACCAGCTCTCCCGTCCCCTTTGCACCTCCCTCCAGCAGCGTTTCTCCACGTCCCTAGCACAATGTGTGGGTACGTTTGCTCTTCATGCAGCTGGGAGGAGTGACCAACCTGTGTCTCAGCAGAAGGAGCATCGCCCGGCCTCTGCTGATTTACACCGCTGCAGTCAACGGCCGTGCCACTAGCCACAGCCCTGGGGTGAGCAACATGCACCCACGCACAGGCACGCCGAACGCGGGGGTGTGGGATGCCACCAGTCCCCGCAGGTTACCTGAGCTGCGCAGGGAGGGGGTGAGGGAGAGGGGAACTCAGCTGTAAAATCCTGGCGGATGCGTTTCTCTCTTGAATGAGATCACACCCTGTGGCTTTGCAAAGTGAATGTACTCCTGGGGCACACTGGGGTGGGAGCAGCTGATCTGGGGAGCTGATTTGGGGATGCCGTGAAGGGCATCACCCCAGGCTGGGGTCTGGACTTGAGCACAGCGCGGCTGGAGGTTTCCCCTCAGTTTTGCGTACATTGCTGGTGGGAGGCGTTGAACAATCCCAGGCACCCCCAACTCTTCTGAACGTGCTGCTGTTCTCCCCTGCGGCTGCTGGCCCGCCTGACCTATTTTGAGTGTTGTGAGCAAGAGGACATACAAGTTCAGCCATCCTCATCATGAGAGACAGGGTAGAAAGAAGGGATACAGAGAAAAGACACCTACCCATTTATATTTTCATAAAGTAACCTTTGCTTTTGTCACTACTGCACAAATATTTACATATTAAAAATACATGCAAGCAGTCTCATTCCAGGGAGGCAGACCACTGGAGGAGGCTGCCCAGAGAGGTCGTGGGGTCTCCTTCTCTGGAGAGATTCAAAAGCCAAAACCTGGATGCATTCCTGTCCAACCTGCTCTACGTGAACCTGCTTTGGCAGGGGGGTTGTACTAGATGATCTCCAAAGGTCCCTTCCAACCCCTACCATCCTGTGATTCTGTGATTCCCTTTCCCAGCCATATCTGCACGCACAAGTGTCCCCATACTCTCACCAGGCTAATGCAGAACACGAATCAACTGTGACTTCCTGGGGACTTGGAGCCACTCCTTGGCCTCAGGAAGCATTCGTCCTTCTCACCCATTGCAGCCCTCTTCGGCTTCCTCCTTTATATCTTTACGGAGCTTTTACATTCTCACACATGTGTGCAAAAGAACTAAATAGTGCGATCAGTAGAAGAGCATACATAAACATTTTTATAATTAATTACTCCTATATATCCATGGATGCACACAGTAGTTTTTAGGCTAAATGTAGCTTACCCACATAAGGAGGATTTGGACTGCAACGTCACCAACGTTTCCAGCTCTGTAGCAAATCTTACTCTTGGATTTTCCGTTAAAGCACTCGCTCCTGGAGTCCAGTGATTATGTGAGCAGCTTGAGTTTCCTAAACAAAAGCTGGTTTCTGTCACATACAGCTGTGGTTTGAAAACACGTAGTTGAAAGGCTCTAGCATCCCAATACTAGGAGTCAAATATGCTTAGTTGTGTCTATATTTGAGGTTCTTTTATCAGGCATCATGTGGAGAGGTGCACATGCACACTTAAGGGGCGTGTGGAGACCACGCGTATACTGTGGGCAAAGTAGGCTGGTGTAAGGCATGCCACATCAGCTCTTCAAACACACACAAAGGCATATTTCAGAACAGCCCAGCTGGCAATGGCAGCTGTAACTGTTTTGGGGACTGTGGGTAAATGTGGATTTCAGAGAAGCCATTGGTGACAGCAGGGTGTTAAGGGCAGTTCTGGGTGGAGGTGCAGTTTCTTGAACCCTGCGCTTCCTTTGCTTCCTGGGTGAGAGGGTCTGGGTGTGGGTGCATGTGCTACTGGGGTATGTCCTGCTTTAATACTATAATAAAAAAGCTACTAATGCAAGTGCTGAGTGTTTGTTCAGTGCTGTGTAAGACTGAAAGATGACTGTCCTTCACTGATAGAGCTTCAACCCAGAGATGGCCACCAGCTTAAACCAGTGAAGAGCTCAGGACAGTGCAGAAGAAAAATGTTTTACAAACAGTCCCTGATCTTACAGTTATTTCCCATTCTCTTATCAGAAGCGTAATTCAGTGTGCAAATATTATTAAAGAAGAAATGTATGAAATAATGAGGAATCATTTCTGTCAAATGGATATAAGATGCTAATTGGTGATGTACTGAATCCCAGAGATGCTTGACATTCAAAAAGTGAGTGAAGTACGGCAGAGCATTTGTATAGGCCATCTGGAGATGTACACCATACTCTACACTTGATGAGAAAGTGGTATTAAACTGAAATTTCTGATTCCAAGACCTAAATATGCATCACTCCAGGCTTCAAATTTCATAGATTGCTGGGAAGATCACAGATAAACAGCAATCTGGCACATATCCGGCAAGAGGGAGAGAAACGCGTTGTGCTCCATTCCTTACAAAATTATTAATGATTTGAAGAACTTCCATAAACTTAAGAAGCAAAAACTTCAGAGCTCACATTCCTATTTATGCACTGTTCTGGCTTCTGGGGTAATTTGACTGTGAAATCTCTGTGCGGACATGGATCTCCAAAATACCGTATCAGCAAACTAGGGTACCATTACAGAGGGAACAGCACGCAAAGCACAGTCAGAAACGTCATACAAACCTGCATGGTGATGCCCTCAGTTCTTTCATGGCATCAGGTTTTCTCTGGTAAGAGAAAAAACATGTCGTAAAAGTACGTAGTAGCAGTAGTTGTTCAACATCGCCTTTTTCTAGTTTCCAGAAATCTGTAACTTATGTCACTAAACAATTTTTGTTCTTGCTAAAAGTTGCTCTTGCAAAGCACTTATACAGCATATTAAACCTTAAGATGATCCAGATGGTAGTGTTGAAGACATTACATTGCAAATATATAAACTGCTACTTTCTTCAGACATTGCCGTGCTGTCAGCCCTACAGGCTATGTATGTCCTGAATCCACTATGTTAGATGCTGTACCAACACAGAGATATAAGTGAATCACAGCCCAGATAGCCTGCAAGCTAAGAAGAAAGGGGCAGCACATGGCTGGAGGGCGCATAGTGGGGGACTTTCAGATAGAGGCAAGGCAGAGCTCTCAGCAGAGCAGCCGTAGAGTTGGTGCCAATTTTTATAGGTACCTGAGGGGAAATAAAAACCTTAAATAAAACAAAGAAGTGAATCTGCTGATGTTTGTATAACGCCCTTCCCCAGCTTGAAGAACAGTAATGGAGAAAGTGAGGAAGCGTTTGCTTGGATGAAGTAGCTGGGCAGTGGGAGCTGCTTGCTTGGGCCAGGGAGTAGTCAACATTTCACCAGGGTCAAGGGCATGTAGGACATTGTAGATTGGTTTGGAAGACGGAAATTTTGAGAAATTACATAGATAGAGGTTTTGATATGGCATTGGCACGACTACAATGAGCAAGGTCAAAGCTAAACCCATGCCACAGTGACTGACAGAATGATGATGGAGTAGATAAAAAACAGCGAAAGTAGGGAGACATTTGAAGAGAAAAAATAAGATTATTGGTTTTGTCACCTCAGCCTTGAACTGGTGTCTAGTTATCCTTAAGGAGATACCAGAAAAACAGACAGCATGAAGGATGTGGTGTAAAGATTTGTGCAGGGTTGGTAGCCAAATTTGTCTGGTCGAGAGAGATGAACAAGAGATGATCTGAAGGAGAGAAGAAGCAGGGAAGGAGGCACCTCTAGAGGATATATGAAAGAGGATGAGAGAGTAAAGGCAAACAAGGGGGCAATGGAGGCAGAAGAACTGCAGGAGATTTCAGGAGAGGGCAGTTAAAACTACTGCCATTGACAGTCCCAGAACATGGGCCCACAAGCTGGTTACTCCTTAGCCAAAATGTTCTTTTCTCTCCCCACATCCAGAAGAACTTTGCTGGCTGGGAAACGTTGAGGACTTTTACCCCTTGTGAATGCCTCCTGCCTTCACCATGCCACCAGGGTCACCCCAACTCACTAGGGTGAAGTGTGGGGTTATAGAATAAGGGAGGGAGGGGGGAAAGATCTGACACTGACCAGCTTAATCAAGTTACCTCTTCTCCCAGTTGCTGCAACTATAAGCAAAAGAGTATAGCTGTCAGTGAAATCGAACAAGACAATCTAGTGACCTTAGAGCAACGAATATAAACACACAGTGGACTGAAGGTGCCATTTTCACGTCTGGAGCTGCTCTGATGTGTCCCTGCTTAGCCAACTACCCTTTTGCTGTTCTTTCTCATTGCATTGCAAGCTTCCTGAAGAAGGTTCATATCTTAAATGTGTTCTGATGCTTGCCTTGTAAAATGGCTTTGATGGGACAAAGATATTAAAAAAAAAAAAAAAATTACACCATCTGCACTGATTCTCAGGGACAGAAATCCTGCAATTCTTAAAAAGAAACACGGCATGAGACCTTTGCTACTCCATTCAGAAGCAATGAATGCAGAAAGGACAAAGTGTATTTCTTTTTTTAAAGGATAGTCCCAGGCCCAGGACAAAGTGCTCAGAGCTTTGCACTAGCGTTGGCTGTAGGCAGGCTGGGGCTCTCTGCCTCACAGGCTACAAGTACCTTTCTGGTAAAAGCCACTGGAAAATATCTGGATATATACTGGATAAATATCACAACAGAAGCAAAAGACTGCACAGCCTCGCTCATTCTCCCTGTAGTAGAAAAGGTGTACTCACAGGTACCCTACTGCTTGGACTCATATTTCTATTAAAGCCAAGGAGAAAGCAAAGGCGAGGCCTTTGTGTGAGTACCATGTGCAACAAAGGTGAGCAAATGTGACTGAAGTGCACCCTTGTGGTACTGGGAAGATGTCCTTCAACCCATTAGTGCTGCTAGGCAACTTGTCCTCCTCCCACACTGCCCACTGGGGTCAGCAGGCAGAGACACAATTGCTGCAGTGTAGCTGTGCTTTTTGGGAAGCTGCTTCTCTTCTTCACGTGCCTGACCTGCATAGTTTCATTATATCAGTCCTCTCCAGAGTACATCTGCTCTGTGGGATGTCACTGAAGGCAATGCAGGCTCTGGTGTTACCCATGTGTTGATGATGTCCAGCTCCCCACTCCACTAGATCAAGGTCTAATCATCTTCTACCCACAAGTGCTGAGTGAACCAGAAAAGCAGCTCTGAGAAAGCTGAACTGAGGTAAGAATTAACTATACTGTACAACAAAGCAACAATTTCCAAGGAGATAGTCATAAAGCTTATCCTATATTTTATAAGGCTGTTACCAGTAGTGTGCAAGGCATATGGTCTACGAGTTATACTGAGTTCCTCATCCCTCTTTAGTATCCAGGTGGTCCGAGGTTTCCAGACAACTAGCCCATGCTTGCCTGAGGCAGACCCATGACAATAAATGACGCAGTCCAAAATACACCACCAGAGTCACAACTGTTGCAGAGCCCCTCGGGTTGATCAAGGCCTGCCTTTAAGGCTATTCTGTGTGGCTTCCAATAAGTTTGACCTTTCTGTTTGAAAATGCTTGCATGGTTTGAAGTGGCATAGTATCCATAATTAAGTTCTTGTCCTACCTTTACCACTGACTCCTATTTGCAAAGGCCATGTCTCCTGGTGGGACTCAGGAGAAAGTTGGCAGCATTTGGAGGCAGGGTATTCTTGGTGGAAGGTCTGTCATTCTGGCAGTGGTATTGTTGTAGTGATAATTATTCAAAAAAATTAGTAGATCAGGGAGATCTTAGACTAGCTAATACGTTCAGAGTAAATAGTCTCCAAGGTATAGAAACCATTCTACAGCTCATTCTCAGTAGCCCTTCTTGGGACAAAATATGGTGCCAAGTAGCTTCTCATGCTGCCCCTGACATGTTGTAAGGAATCATTGTCAAAAGACTGAGAGCAATTTCACTTCTCCGTGTTATGGTATTTGGTTATCCTGAAGATGCAGTTTCACATCTGGTTCCAAAGTATTTGGAACTGCATCACACCCACCATGTTACAAAACAGTGAGCCAGAACAAGCTTATTCAGTTGCTTCAAAATCACAAATTCTCATAACCTAGATCCTGACGCATCAGGTGCTTACATACTGCTCTAATTTTATAACGGATTAGATATTGTCTGTCTTCCTGCACAAAGCTGGTGTAAACATTGTGTGGTGCTTTCAGACCAGGTCTACAGGAGCGCAGATATGTGTTTTGCCTGCTTCACATCTGAACATGACAATCTGGGGATCTGCTCCTAAACTGATCCAGGACTATATAAAAGCATACAAGGATGCCGTATTAATAACTCACCAGCCTGCCAGGTGGAACAGCTCCAGACATCACCTTGTCTGCTCCTCTGCCACAAGACAGAGGAGTGAAACCAAGAAAAAACCTGGAAAATTTGCCTGACCTCTTCTTTACAATTTCCCAGTGCTGGCAACTCCATAATTTCCCTGCACAACTTGTGACTACGCTTCACTGCTCTTGTTTCCAGAATTTTTTTCCTGAAGTCTAAGCATAATCTTCATTTACACCTATTGAATTTATCACTTTCTGTCCTACCAATTAGGCTATACTCTTAGTATTAGGCTTTGATCATTTATTGTTAATACAGATTTCAATGGATTTATAGAGTTGTCACACACACTATTTGTAAACAACTTTCAATTGGGTAATTAATCATTGCATCTGTTTTCTGTTATTGTGATTCCAATTCTGCATGTGTATACATGATTGATTTTTAGGCACACAAATGGTGCCATTAAAGACCATGACACTTGTGGGCTTACAGCTGAGCAGGTACTTATGGGTTTGGAGAGTCAGGATTATGGTAGTAATCACATTGTTGCATAAAAATCCTCTAATTTCAGTCCTGGACTTCATTTATCTCAGGTCATAGGTAGTCCTTCAGACCCGAAGTGTGGAAAAGTCATTGCTGACATTCAGTAATTTTAACTGGTTTATGGCTACACCAAAATGATTGTGGTACTGGTACTGTCACAGACAAAGGATGTTTTGACAGACTGGATGATCATCAGCAGGAAAATGCATGTAAGAATAACTCACACAGTATTTTCATCCTTGAAATATTTTTTATGAAAATCATCTACTAGAGATACTCAATATTCCTCCATAATAATTGCAGATTACTTTCAAAATTTTGGAAAATAAATATATTATTAAAGACTGATTTAACTAAGACACAAACTACATTGGGTTATGACCTCAAATTAACACTTGAAAGTGTATGACTTCAGGGAATGGTTTTAAAATACGCGTTATTTTGCCCGTTCCATGGGTGTTGATTAAAAGGTATTCAGACTATTTAGGAAAACTTCCGTGAGAAATTACAGAATCACAGAATCACAGAACAGTCAGGGTTGGAA